>ML388274.1:82614-114607 GCA_005239525.1 Nicotiana knightiana | reverse complement strand
TTGGCTAAGTTTTCCTAAACCCATACAATTAATTAATTGTAACCTACTCCTAAATAACATAGGCAATATACAAATCTAGAATATTCCTTATTTACTTTTGTTTTCTTATCATTGTATACTATTACGAGCAGTTGTGAGTTCGTAATGATGTTGTATCACAAGTATGATAATTGTAAATTAATTTATTAGTATTGTATCAAGTATTCTTTTGGGTATTATTTTACCAGATACAAGCTAGATACAAGTATGATACAATTATGTTTTAGGTATGTATCTGATACAATTCATATACAATTATGATATATTTATCATATAATTTTAAAATATTTTTTAATAATATAAAGCTGGAGATTCAGGGCCTAGATTAAGGAATTTTGATTTTTTTCAAAAAGAGAGAGAAAAGGAGAGAGGAAAAGAGGAAATGATGTAATTGAATCCCTTAATTGAAGACAGTAATAATGGGGTGAGAATCTTTTAAGTAGCCTTGTATACAATTTTATAAAAAAAACTTAAATACTTATCAAAAACTACAAAATATAAAGAATATAAATAAATAAATTTTTAATAGGTAAAAATACCAATAAGCAATTCGTCCGACAGCTGGTATGAGCCATGAAAGAGAACATAAGCGAACAGGATTACGAAATAAGAGCACGACAGATAAATGGCAGAAATTCTCTATCTAAAACTTAAATAAATACTAGTATAGTATACATTAGTAAAAACCAACAATCTTTTCCTAGAAATAATTCTAGGGCTCACTCTCAAAACCCCCAATCCCTTTCCGCTACCCCAATTTCCACATCAATGGCGGACTCAGCTCCTTTGGCGGAAAATTCCACCGCCGTCGCTAATCCTCAACAACCGCCAGAGTCTGATAACAAAATCTCCCAGTCAGACCCATCTCCGACACCTTCATTATCAGCTCTACCACCACCACCTCCGCCATCGATCCAGATTTACTCCACCATACCTCCTTCCTTTCGACCGGCGACGCCGCCAGCACCTGTACCTGGTGGTGTAACTCCTCTATTCTCGCCTCTTCCTAACCCTAATTTGCAGCAGCAAACTTCTAATTTTCCGAATCCTGCTGTTCAGCCACCCGGAGTGAGTTCTATACCGCCCGCGATGAATGCGGCACCTACCGGAGCTGTTCCTATGACTTCGACGCAGCAAATTATGCCGCCTTATGCTATGCATGGACAACTGATGAGACCGTACGCTCCTATGCCTAATGGTTACCCTGCTATGCATCAACAGGGCGCCATGCCTCCTCCCGGTGGGTTTTTGTTTCTCTCTAATATGTACAGTTACTTGGATATTTATGCCTATTTAGTAGTACATATTGCCCTACTGACAGTGAAATGATAGACTGGCACAATGTATAGTTCAAAAATTATCAGAGTTAGTCCTGCATGTATATACTTTAGTTGCAGTAAATGCAGTGATATTGAACGGCAAAGTCTCTGCTTTTACTAATAACTAGTCTCTGAGGAATGCTTTTTCATAAGGGATCTCTTAGGAAAGTTAGTATCTTTAGCGCTAGATGCTGCTATACTGGTGGCTTAAGTATTAGCTTTGGTAATGTTTGTGATTTAGAAATTAAGCTGTTGAGGCTGAACCACTGCAAAATGTTATCCATAAGTATCCTTTTTAAGGGCACTAGTAGAATTACTGAAGGCATATCTCTGATTACCATTTGAAGCTTGCATTGTTTAATAGTGAGTAATAATGGTCAGCGTACTTTATCTGTTGCTTTATTGTGTTGATATTTAGAGGGGAATAATATGGATGAGAGGAGTTTGCCTGTAGAATTGTATTAAAAACGGATAAGGGGTATCGATGACTGGATGTTTTCTCCTACAGTTTCTTGAATCGTTTCCGTGAGAAAGGTGGGAAGGCTTCATATTGCAGTTCATTAGAGACTACTGAGTACTCCAACTGCTTTTTTGGTATGAGCACGTCTGTTTGGTTTTGTTTTCATTTCATTTATCATTACAAGGTCATTTGCTTTTAAACACATCTATTTTGTGTAAAACACCGGAAGTGAAGCTTTCTCACCATGGGCATATAACTTTTCTATGTTATGTAATGTCTGGATATGCATGTCCTACTGTAGACTTACTTTTAGTAATAAGGGTACTACCCCTTTGTTGGGATCTTGATTCTTGAAATGCCGGCAGCAGAACTTGTTAACAACTGAATTCAAGTTGCCCATACGGCATACGCCAAGGTATCACAATCTTTTCATTTTATCTGCATGTGCTGTATTTCTGGTATTTTATTTTTTGCTGTACATGATGATGTTAATGGTTAACATGTGGAAAGATTGTCTAAAAATATGTTATCATGCTATCAATTGCTTTATTGATGATGAGACGCTGGAAGTCTCATCTCAATGTATTCAAACCTCGCAAGTCATTCTTGGGAATTTGGACATTTTGAGCAGATTTCTTTGCAAGTGGATGCGTAAGGTAAGCCCTATTCGTATGTTAGTGATTTATGAAATGGATGTTATCTTGATCCTTCAGGTTATCTGTTCAGCTGGTGAGTGTTGTCATGCTTATGGTGCCATCATAATGCTTGTAATGTTTGGTAATAACATTTTGTCCAGCCTTACAGCTTCCTTTCATGATTGTGACGTCGGCGTTGAGTGTTAAAATTGTCTCTGCCTTTTAAGCTTGACCTAATAAATATTCCTAGACTTCTTTTTGCATTTATGCAGGAATTCCGCGTTTTGCATCACCATACACTCCAATGATGAGACCAATGTTTCCTCCACGTCCACCGGGTGCAATTGGCATCATTCCTCCCTTGATGCGCCCTCCAGTCCCTATAATACGTCCTCCAATTATTCCTCCTGCTGCTAGGCCAGCTGCCATTCCAAGCATTGCTCAAACAGAGAAACCACAAACAACAGTTTATGTTGGCAAGATATCGTCCACTGCAGAAAATGAGTTTATGCTTTCTCTTTTGCAGGTGAGTGAATTTACATATTGACATTTCAATTACTTTTTTGGGAGTGGAGCTTTTTTCGTTCTTGCATTTCTCACTTGTTTGTGTTCACAATGAATCCTTTTCCTGCCTTGCAAATCCCAGTATACATAGGGGTGTTTATGATCTCTAAATTCAACTGATCTTTCTGTTGTATGATTTGTAAAGCTCTGCGGGTCTGTTAGGAGTTGGAAGCGTGCTCAAGATCCGACAAATGGATCTCTGAAAGGTTTTGGGTTTTGTGAGTTTGAGTCTGCTGAAGGGGTTCTCCGTGCATTGAGATTGCTCAACAAATTAAACATTGACGGGCAGGAGCTGATGGTATAATTCTGTCTTTTCCCTCTCTCTCTCTCTCTCTCAATTAACTGTCCAAAATTAATAAATAGGATTTTTTCATTTTATCTGTGCATTTAGTACAACTAGTCTCTATGTACGAGCACATATATCTTAAGTCAATTATTATATAAGTTGTACAAAAAAATAGTAAAATATTAATAGTCAAACAAAGCTCATTAACTTGAACAGTCACAGCTTTTATCAAATTGGTTTATTTTTTCTTGTGAACATAGGCTCGCCAACAAAATTGAACTTCGAGATCAGAAGAAAACAAGAACAAAAAAAAAAAAATTAGAGAAAGTATGTAGTAAATACTTTTTGTCGACGTAGTAAATTTTCTTATCCTATAAACTTACAATTTCTAGCAAAATCAGACTTTGAAATTAAAAAAATAAAATTTAAGGAAATTATGCAATAAAAACTTCCTAATAATAGCAAGAAATCACCTGTCATGGATGTCACATGAAGCACACTCTAACTTCGCCAACGGCTCTTTCGTTATATGAATCTTTTCGAGTTTTCTTCAATGTATCATTAAGCTATATTCATATGGCGAGTTGTTTTTATATGTGCTAAAAATAAACTCTAACATATCACTTTCTCTACGAATACAAAACAAAACTCGTGTGCTTGCGTATCTTGAAGTTGGAGAAATGTCTGTAAAAGGAATATTGGCAGACGGGATTTTATATAAAATTACATATCATCACTCCACAAATACTAAAATGAGAAAAGTCAGCGATATTTTATATAAAATTAATTAATGTATGATATGTAATCGATTCCTAATTAAATTGAGACTTAAGAGGAAAGTTTCCTTTGCAAGCACGAATTCTTCAATCTTGTTCCTTCACAAAGTTTTTCCTTTTGCAAGCTCAAATTGTTTGATTACGTTCCATTACAAAATTCTAATAAAACTTGAATTGATTTCAAAATCCTAAGTATTATGAGGTACGATTCTTAATTTTACAATTTTATCCAACATGAAATTATTTATATGAAAAAATAATTTAGTTTTGAAGGGTAAAAAAGTTGATCAATATTGCAAGGATATTTTGGTCCTTTAATATTTAGCATGAAACATTCGTGCTTTTATAATAATATAGATAGATAGATTATTTTGCAGCATGAACATGTCACGAATGATGAAATTAATTTATGATAAGTTATCGTTCCATCTGACAGTGAGTGCCTTTGCAGCTCATCTGTCTACTAAATATTTTCAGCATCTTTCCCCAGTGTTTGGCAAATATGAACTTTTGTTCTCTGTGCATGTTTTATGACCAAGTCGTGTTATAGGCTTAGATGGGCTCTCCTCCAATTCATGTTACAACCTTAGCTTATTAGGAGGAAGTGAAATTTCAACTTCTAATTTTGGTTATACTTGGTATCATTGCAGTTAAATGTCAATCAAGCAACTCGTGATTACCTTGAACGTTATGTTGAGAAGAAAGTAGTAGAAACCTCAAAGAAGCCCAAAGAATCTGAAACTGAAGGTGCTGAGAAAGAAGAAGAAAGTGCATCAGGTGGGGAAAAGAATGAAAGTGCAAAGACTTCTATAGAACCTCGAGAGTCCACTACAGAAGAATCAAAGAAAGATAGTGGTGAGAAAGGGAATTTTGATGCTGCTAATTTCGGTCTGGTCAATGATGAAGATAGGAAAACTGACAAGGAGGCTGTGGAGAAGCTCAAGGATATGCTAGAGGAAAGGCTGAAGAATAAACCATTACCACCTCCACCTCCACCACCACAAACAGCTAAAGATGGTTCTGATAACTCAAACACGGAAAAACCCAAAGACGGGGAAGCAGATAGAGATACAGCAAAAATTGGTTAGTTTATCGGATCGCTAAAATGGCGTCTTTTTTTTTTCTTTCGCGGATTTTCTTTATTGCCTAGATGTTATAAAAAAGTATTAGTGCTTTAGTCTCAATGCTTTTCTGACATGTTTCAATATGATTTTGGAGACACTGCAGAAGACAAAAATGATGATGAATTGATCAGTCAAAGTAAAACTTCAAGTGAGCATGACAAGGCTGATATTAGCTCACCTGACCATCGTAGGCATGATAGGAGAAGTAGGGATCGGGAGAGGGATTTGAAGAGGGAAAAGGAAAGGGAACTTGAAAGGTATGAGAGAGAACGTGAACAAGAACGAGCCAAGAGAGAGAAGGAGAGAGATTACAAGATCCGCGAAGATGAGCGTAGGTACAAGGTTCGTGAAAAGGAGTGGGAATCTAAAGAAAGGGAGAGGGAATATTGGCGGAAAAAAGAGAGAGAAAGGGAGAAAGAAAGGGCTCAAGAGCGCAAATGGGATATAAATGAGCAAGAACGTGAAAGTGAAGATGGTTATAGGAAAAGGAAACACAGGACTAGTGACGAGGAGAGGAAACGACGGCAGAGGGAGAAGGAAGATGACTTGGCCGATAGACTCAAAGAAGAAGAAGAGATTGCCGAGGCTAAGAGAAGAGAAGATGAGGAACAGCAGAAAAAAGAGCAGGAGGAGGCATTGAAAATCCTTTCTAGTCATCTGGCTAATGGACGCGAGAAAGCTGTTTCCGATGAGGAGAACAATCTTGAAAGCCAAGATAAGAATATTGAAACAGCTAATGATAATTTAAGTCAGGGTAACTATTTTAGTTTATTCTTCTTAAGATTTTATGGCTATGACTTCTGCTCTATCTTTCTAATTGGTTTTGACATTCAAATAACAGGTGAAGGAGTTGTGCAGAATGGGACTGATGAAGAGTCCGTATTGGTAGCTACTGCTTCATCAGATATGAAGCATAATAGCAATGCCCCAGCGAAAAGATTGGGATTTGGCCTCCTAGGGTCGGGGAAAAGAGCTGCTGTCCCTTCTGTTTTCAACGCAGATGAGGATGAGGATACTCAAAAAGAAAAGAAGATGAGGCCATTGGTCCCAATTGACTACTCCATTGACGAGCGACTTATGGTCCAACCTTCCATCTCTGAATCACCACCGGCTGTGGGTGCAGAACTTGCTAAGCGATTTTCAAATGTCAATCCTAAAGAAGAGAGGCCTGATGGAGAGAAGGACAGACACAGAAAAACTCATGACAGGTTCAGCCAGAGGGATCGGGACAAGCTTGATGAAGATGCTAAACGAACCAGGGACGAGAGCAGAAACCTTGATCATGACAGAGTTCGGGAACCTAGGCCTGATAAGGTTAAGACGCCTGATAATCAGAAGCTTTTAGATGCAAAACAATTGATTGACATGATTCCAAAGACCAAAGACGAGTTGTTCTCATATGAGATAAACTGGACTATTTATGACAAGGTGAGAACTGGTACCTCAGTTTCAATCTCCTTCAATACATGAGAAGGTTTCACTGGATTATAGCAAATACTATCAAGTTAAATTCATTGTTAGACCTTTGACATGATTTTATCTTAGAGTTGTGTGATACCTGCAACTTCTAGCCCGTTAGTGGACCTTTGGGTATACTTGGTAATGGCTCATCTTATGTACGGAGATCAGGGTAAAAGGAACATAGCTTTGTATTTTCATATTGATGTGTTCCTGCAAGTAACATAAAGCAGAGGGGGAGGAGATAGTATACCCACCAAGCGTCTAGGATTTGGTGGGTCTTTATGCTACAATGGGTGATAGTTGGGTAAAGTATCAAAAGTTTCCTCTAGTGGAGCTTGTCCATATGTCAATGAAAATCTAGTTTAGCTGATAGAATCTGACCTATTGCTGCCAAACGTTTGATATAGGCTCTGCCCCCGAAATAGCCAGTCTTTCTTTCCAATCACATGTTTCTGTTGTCACTATTTTTATGTTTGAGCATAATTCTAGTAAGATCAACCTGATGTTTCCTTTGTTACTATTTCTTAATTTCACAAGAAAGGGAGCTGATGAATGTGTTCCTCAAGTATTTCTTATGGGTAGATGCCACAGAAATCCAAAGGCATTGTGTATTTGTTGACATGCCCGAGATGTATGCTAGTTCTAAAACGTAGGTTACTGCTATGTGATAAATGAGGATAGGCTTTTTATTAGATTGAGTATAGTGTTCTTAGCATTAGCACTTTACATCGATTCATGGTAATTAGTAGGGACTAGGAGAAGGCATGAGTGGTTGCTATAATAGGTTTTTATTCGTTATATTTTATAAGGCATCTGCTTTATCATTGTGTGACCACCTGAAAGGCCACATTGGATTCAAAACATTTGATTAGGATGGAGATGAAAAGTCACTTTGTCAAAAAAAAGGAGGTAAACTTGGAGGGGAAAATTCCTATATCAAATTATCAACAACAACATACCAGTAAAAGGAAAATTCCTATATCATTATTGATAAGAGTGGATTAATGCATCGGCTCACCTATGAGGAGGCTAGCTTATGTGTTCATAATTGTTCTCCACTGTATGAATTTGGAAGATGCTGTGGATCTACTAGTGATTACTTTGCAGTAGTTATACTTGGCTTTTCGAAAGATGTTTTAGCTGCACTGCATGTGATTTCTGAGTGTCAGTAGTTGTTTATTGGTTGAGGTGTGTGTGTAAGTGCTGCTTTCCACATTATGATATCTTTTATCAGCTATGTAGGACAATTTTGGAGGGGGGGGGGGAGTTTGTTTTGCGTTAAGGAAACAACTTTGCTGCACAAGATCCATCAGCTAAGAAGTTTAAACAGCAATTCTAACTGGTCTTAGTTTCTTTTCTCTATTGAGCACCAATATAGTTTTGCTTCATTTCTCTATTGAGCACCAACATTGTTGCTTTATTGCTTGTGTCTGTTGGGGCGTTAAGTGTAAAGTTCAACTGAACTTTGAGTTTTTGTATGCAAGGAAAAATTACTACAAACTCTAATGAAATAATTATATGAATCAAAAGAGTTGAAAAACTATAATTAAGTATAATATATGAAGTAAAAAACCATGTTTATCAAGTTCAAATGTTTTTTTTTAAATTTCAGATATCAGATTCAGATGCAAGTTGCTTACGTTGACTAGTTTTCTATTGTTAAATTCCATTTTTCTATTCTTAATCATGACTATTTATCCATGAATTTTGATGATTATTATGTTACCTTGTCATTAGTGCTATCCTCTTTACTAAAGAGCCTATAGATATTGAGGCCAACCCCGCAGCCTACACTAAAATGCCGGTTATGTGAGGCGAAGCGCCTAACGTGCACTGCACCAAACTTCTGGACTCAAGGCGCATACCTTAAGAGGGCATTAACACTGCTGCTCATTAGCTTCTAGCCGGACCAGATTCTTGAGTGATAAGAATATTAAACCTGACTGGATAGTTGACAGAATAATATTTGAACTTCCTGACAAAGTGGTGAGGGTCAAATAGTAATATAGGCACACAAAGTTTTCTGGCAAGATTTCATGGCAAGAGAGTACTGTGGCTTGAAAGAATTGTTTGCAGCAAGGACCACTGCTGATAAGTGGATAGAAAATTGGATGCGTTCCAGCTGTCCTTGATATTAGATACTCCTTGCAAGTTGCAGCATTGTGAATGTAAACATCCTATGAAGTTGTCACAGTTTTGCCTACTGTGAGCTCCGCAACTTGATATGTGATCCTCCTTGCAAGTTGCAGCATTAAGAATGCTGACATCCTATGAATTTTTTACAGTTTTGCCTAGTGTGAGCTCTGCATCTAGCACTTTGGTTCCTGTTGAAGTCCCAAGCTCACATCACACTTTTTTCACTTGAAGCTAAATCCCTAGGCTATAATAACTTGAATTTGGTGTTCTGGGCTTTTGCCCAGTTACATATCGTAGTCATTATCGTTCTTCGTGGCTTCTATTTGGTTTGCTGGAAGCGTGAATGTTTATAGTTTATATCTGCTTTTCGCTTTTCACAGAATGCACTACATGAAAGGATGAGACCGTGGATCAGTAAGAAGATCACTGATTTTCTGGGCGAGGAGGAACCAACGCTGGTAGACTACATTGTCTCCAGCACTCAAGAACATGTCAAGGCAACTGAAATGCTGGAAAGGCTCCAAAGTATATTAGATGAAGAAGCTGAAATGTTTGTTCTGAAGATGTGGAGGATGCTTATATTTGAAATTAAGAAAGTTGAGACAGGTTTGGCTTTGAGGCCCAAATCCTAGTTTTATCTTCTCCCCATAACTTGGAAGCATTTTCGTAATGCTCTTACTTACTCTGAGATCATTGTAGAACTATTTTCTTTCAAGCAGAAGATGATAAATAGTTTAGGTCAAAGTTGGTTATTTTGGAATTGTCTTAATTCATTCCAGCTTCAAGGTTACTTTGCTTCCATATTTGTGATGTTTTCTCTTACATAGGAGAAACGCCCCACATTTTTGACGAGGAAATATCCGAGAAGACAAAGGCCTTAATAGTGTTTTCTTTTTTATTTGAAGAGTTCTAAGCTGTGTTTCAGCAGTTTCTGATGGTATCTACGTAATTTGATCCACCTAGATTGGGTGCCTTTCTTCGATTCTTAAATTATAGAGCCATTTGACATTTTTCATTAAAATAGTTACTCTCCTTGTTAAAAAAAATAGCTTCTATGTATAAAGATATAGCGTACAAGCTTGTTGCATTTGCCATGTCCTCCAAAGCAGTCATGAAAAAAAGTTGCACATTTTCATCCATGAATGGTACGACTGGTCAAACTATTGACCGAGCTGGATCAACGATTTAAAGACTGTGATGTGCCTCGTGATAATACAGATCTGAAACTTGTTCTTTGGATTTGTATAAAACATATAACGAGTGAACTGTTGATCAGCACTTGCCAGAAGATGCGGGCAAGAAAAACAAACATCAATTGAAACACCAGAAAAGCCTTTTTCTACGGCATTATAGACAAACAGATATCTAATAGCATACAAGATTTACTGTCTTGGTCATAGTTTAATTTTTCTTGGAATGTGCCCGGTATCATCTATCATATTCAATATTGATCAAGTATATCGTACTCATTTTTTGTGCCACGTTTTAACTTATACCCGCTTTGTAAAAAAAATTGCACTCGTACCTGCTTTTGCGCATAACTTCAGCATGCAGGGCTGAAGTAGCAAAGACATTCACGCAAAACTTCAGCATTCTAGTAGAAAGGCCTGAAGTAGCTTACGAACTTCCCAAGTTATAAAGACAACAACTTCAGCATACGGGGCTGAAGTTCCCCAGTTATAAAAAAAAAAACTTCAGCATACGGGGCTGAAGTTCCCCCAGTTACACTGGGGAAATAGAGCTGAAGTTTTGTCTTTGTAACTGGGGAACTTCAGCCCCCCAGTTATAAAGACAAAAATTTCAGCATACGGGGCTGAAGTTCCCCAGTTTACAAAGAGCTGAAGTTTTGTCTTTGTAACTGGGGAACTTCAGCTCTAGTTTTGGGAAACTAGAGCTGAAGTTTTGTCTTTGTAACTGGGAAACTTTAGCCCCGTATGCTGAAGTTTTGTCTTTATAACTGACGAACTTCATCTTAACCGGTGAACTTCAGCTCAGCGAGGGAAAGAGAGATGAAGTTATATAAAAAGTGGGTACAAGTTAAAAGTTTTTAAAAAAGCGGGTATATGTTAAATGGGGGCGACCAAGTAGGGTGCCCCACGCAATTTTTACTATATTTTCACTCTATTATCGATAGCTGAATAGCTTCTAACTCTGCTATATGCCTATTGAGTTTTTCTATAGTGTATGCTCTTGTTAATGCAAAATATACTTTTTAAATTTATTTTCGGCTCTTCCTGAAGTTCGTCTTTATGCTGTTCCATATATGGAATATCCATACACAACAAGGGACTTCTGGATAAACAATAGAATTTGCTCTTCGTATACTATCATGGTGGTCAGATATGATGCGTATCCCTTCCCTTTCTCCATAGGTTTCTTTGAACCGTTCGAAGAATCACTCGCATGATGCATCTACCTTTGAATCAACAATTGTGTATGTAAAGAGTAGAATTTGTTCTGTATAACCAAATAAAACAATATTTGTGAGAATAAAATATTAATATACCATTTGGTACAATAGTACAGTTATAATTAGATGGAGGAATGGATCATAACAACTATATATCTATTGGTATACTTGTATATCATATTGGTATCATATGGTATTAGAACCTTTATTGATGCTTAACTGAATGCTATTCGATTGCATTTTTAAACTACTAAAGTACAAGAGTAATTTTAACAATAATTTTGAAACTATTTCTCCCTCTCTGCGTCTTGCGTGGATGCCATATGTATATTTGTGTTGACGTTAAAAACTTCCATCAACTACAACTGTAGACCTGCAATAGATCCAACCTTTAATCGATACATTTATGACTATGAAGGCATATATGAGGCATTCATCTACTTTAGTGTGTAATTGTGTGACTGATCCCATGTTAGTGTACTCTAATATATAAAGATATATCGGTATTTTCCTATATAAGTCACTTGGGGTTCCTTTCAATAATTCTATTGCTTATTTCTTTTACCTCCGTGATGACATGTAGCTTAAGTTCATATCATATGTTTTTTGTATGTCTCTTTGGATATCTATATTAGTGTATATAGTTTTTGGATCAACAAACTTGTCTTGTAATATAGCAGCAACAAAAGCTGAGGTGGCTTGCTTGCTTTTGTCTTATTGTTTGAAGAATGTTGCACATAATTGAAATTCATCACTTTAGAAAGTTTTGATGCTCGTAGGCTTGATGCTTAAGGCTCCAATTGCATCTTTCATCCATACAAACAAGGGTACACCTGCTTATAATGCAAATATAGTTACAGACATGCAAACAAATGATCCAAATGGTGTACCCATATGATATACATATATTCTATTGTATTGCTGACAAATTGTTTTATGAAAGAAGATAAGTATAACAATATTTTTAGAATATTTAGTGTACTTACATACCACTTAATATGATATAACAGCTACAACAATAAAAAGAAGTATACAGACTTTAGTAAAAATATACATGAATCTTTTTATGCATGATTTATCAACCGATATTGATATTTTTCTCTAACAACATAGTATTTCATTACAACAACCAGGAGGTTCTTGTCTTTGTAACCTTGGGGTTTTTCACCTTTTTGGTGGAATAGATGTTTGCATCATCAAGTTGTATATTGGTGTCATATTCTTTTCTCGCATTACTTATCATATTACTGATATCAGACTCATTTATGGATGATAACTTTAAGAAGTGTATACCTTCTAATGAAATTGTAGCAACATCGACACCTGAGAAGCTTGCAGCTATAGTGCTTTTGTTGAACGACACACAGTGGGAGTCTTTTCATTCCCGCATTTAACTTCTTCAATAACATATAAATACTAAATCTCATATCATTAAAACTTAAAATTGATAGATATTCCTGAGCAATAACATATTGAATAAGTATTATGCTACTGTCGTTCTGTACCTGCTTTGCATTCTTTATGATCAGTTGTTCAAAATTACAATAATTTTTATTAGAATTAGATGAACATGAAAATTTTGTGAAATCATATCGTCTCATTCTTCATTGTGCTGCAATAAAATCTTCATATTTTTCATGGTTATACAAAGTTTCAAACCAGATTATCACATTAAACTGCTTTGATCTCCAAAATCGAATTTGAACAATGCAAACTTCATCAGAGTTAATGTCAAATTTGGTAACTTGAGCAACAAAAATTTCAGCATTAATATACAAATTTCGAACTCATATAACATAAAGTTTTGATCTACAAATTAAGAATAGAATATGAGTCCAAAGTTTGTATTGTGATTTGGCATCGGTATAATCAAAAACAGAATATGAGTTCAAAGTTTGTATTTCAGCTGTTGTGATTTAGCATCAGTATACGAATTTTGTACTCAATTCAAAATAAATTTTGATTTCTAGATCGATGACAAAATTTGAATTGTAAATTCGAATTTCTGCTGTGATGATTTAGCACCAGTATATGAATTTTGTACTCAATTCAAACAAAGATTTAATTTTCAGATTGTATGAATTTCAGCAAAGTTGATTTTCAATTCGATTTTTTTGTAGTGTGAATTTCATTATTTTTATACAAAGTTTAATTCTTTGATATGCAGTTCAAAAACAATTGAGCTGTGATCTCTTGTTTTCATTTAAATTATCATTGGGATTGAGCGTCTTCCAGTTTTATAGGTACTGCAACGTATGTGTGTTATATGACTTGATTAGACCTTAGGCTATTAATATACCTTTAATTGGGGTTGTTTGTTATATGAAACATGCTTTATTGTTGAATACTCCCTGCACTCTTATGCTATTGTCATGTTCTTGTGCACCTTGTTGAGCCATAGACTATATCTTGATGTGACTTTGGATATTGTTATTTTTGTAATATTGTGGCACACATGGGCATATTATGAGGGTCGATTGTTGTTGTGTGGAGTTTAAGGGTGGCGAGATGCACATACGGCGAAATAAGGGAGGCATTTCATTATGATATGCATGCATCAATATAAGGATGGCTACATATGTACATGCAACGACATAAGGGAGGCATTCTATTGATTATGTGCAAGTGACGACATAATAGTGGATCTGTTGGTGATGTTATGAGATGTATCAGTGTGTTCCTTTGATGTGGTTCATGTGTTGGAATCAGGGCTGATATTTTAATCACACATTTTTTTTCCTTAAATGTTTTCGCCTTGTGCTTTATGAGTTGGTCGTTGATTTATGATATGCTATCTCATGCCCCTTTTCCATTGATATTTGTTGGCAAAAATAGATTATTCTACTTTGAGTTATTATTATACACTATTTAAGGTTATTCATATTTGTTATGTTAGGCATTCCGTCGTCAATTTTATTTGGTATTTTGCACAGGTTATTTGACTAGTGAGTGTTATGACTTAAACCTTGTCACTACTTCACTGAAGTTAGTCTTGATACTTACTGGGTCTTGACTGTGGTGTACTCATACTACGCTTCTACACATTCTTTGTGCAGATCCGGGTACTTCGAATCAAGTTGATTGTTAGGCTGTGTGCTAAAGCTTGTTGGAGACTTCAAGGTATTCCTGTTGTTCTATTCGTAGGCCCCGAATCACTCTCTTACTTCATTTTCTGCTGTTTATGTATCCCAAACAGTGTTGTACTTTTGAGGTTTGTTATGTATTCCACGTAGAGCTTATGACTCAATATTATTAGATATTGGGAAGTTGTTTATTGTACTCATGTTTGGCAATATTATCATATTTCGCAATATTTTGTTAATTTTGAAGTTGTTATATGTTGATTGAGATCGTATGTTATAGGCTTACCTAGTCTTAGGGACTAGGTGCCATTACGACCCTTATGGTGGGATTTTGGGTCGTGATAAGTTGGTATCAGAGCCCTAGGTTCATAGGTTCTGCGAGTCTAAGCAAGTTTAATAGAGTCTTGTTGATTGGTATGAAGGCGTTTGTACTTATCTTCGAGAGGCTACAAAACTTTTAGGAAAATTTCACTTTTTTCATTCCTTATCGTGTTGATTTATTGATTTCGAAGTTTGAGCCTTTGTCTTCTATTCTCTCACAAATGGTGAGAACACGAGCTTTAGTTACTAATGATGCTTCCCCCAGGGATAATGTTACTAGAGGTCAGGGCAGAGGCGGAGGCGGAGGCGGAGCACGGGCCACAACGACTGGCCATACTAGGGCCACAATCGAGGAGCCACCAGTAGCTCCAGTTGAGGAGCAGAAACACGAGGCGCCTGTTGCTACCCTTGGACGTTAGGAGACTTTGACACACTTTTTGAGTATGTTTGGGACTTTGGCTCAGGCAGGGTTAATCCCAGTTGCACCAGCTACTTCACATGCTGGGGGAGGGGTCCAGACTCCCACTACGCATACGCTAGAGCATTGGGCTCATATTGATCAGACTCCATGTGTTATACCAGTATATCCTGTGATTGTGGTTTAGTCCGAGGTCAGGCCAGTTGTGTCGGTTGAGGAGTAGAAGAGGTTAGAGATGTTCTAGAGGCATCCTCCTCCTCCTTTTAGCGGCGGGGCTTCTGAGGATGCACATGGTTTCTTAGATCAGTGTCACCATATCATGCGTGCTATGGGTTTGTTGGAGTTGAACGGGGCCTACCTTACTACTTTTCAGCTGACGGGGCCGACATATAGATGGTGGAAAACTTATGAAGCGAGTAGGCTAGCTGGCGCAACGCCACTTACTTTGTCCAGATCACTGATCTCTTCTTGAGGGAGTTTATTCTACAGACCAACAAGGACGAGTTGTGCACCAATTTCGAGCAGTTGCGCCATGGGAGTATGATTATGTCTGAGTATGCTATAAGGTTTACTGAGTTATCTCTTCATACACCTGCTTTGGTTTCCACTCTTAGAGGGACTCGCTTATAGCCTCAAATTTGGGATGGCATGGGAGTTTGAGACCGAGACTCTATTTCATCAGGTTATTGAGATCGCTAGAAGGTTGAAGCGTATCTGCAAGAAGGAGAGAGGGGATGGGGAGGCCAAGAGGCCTCTAGGTTTTGGACGATTCAGCGATCCAACTATTCGGTTACAACTCGTTATGGTAGAGGCTTTGTTAGTTGACCAGTTCAGTTTGCACTTCAGGTTACTCGTCGTGCTCCAACTAGACAGGAACCCAGGGTACTCATATTGGACAACCATCTTTCTGTGCACCTTCTGCACAGGTTTCCTATAACGGTTATTTTAGTCATCTGGGGTAGACTCATTACCAGTAGCCACACCCGCATATAGGTTTTTTTGAGTGTGTTGATACTAGGCATATTTTGAGATATTGTTCCAAACTTTGGAGGGGTGGAATTCTGTAGGGTACTCAGGCTAAGGTTTACTCTCTAGTTGCTACTCCACCCGCACAACCAGCTAGAGGTGGAGAAAAAATGTGTAGAGGACGTCCTAGAGGAGGAGGCCAGGCCAGTTTCTATGCTTTCCCTGGTAGGACTGAGGTAGTTGCATCAGATGCTATCATCACATGTATTGATCCGGTCTATCATAGGGATGCATCTATTTTATTTTCGGGTTCTACTTATTCGTATGTGTCATCCTATTTTTCTTTATATTTAGATATGTCCTGTGATTCTTTAGATACCCCTGTTTATGTGTCTACACCCATTGGGGATTCTATTATGGTGGTTTGTGTCTATCGTTCTTATTTGGTTACGCTTGAGGGTTATGAGACTAGGGTTGACCTTATGTTAATTAATATGGTGGATTTTGATATGATTTTGTGCATGGATTGGTTGTCACTAAGACCATGACAGTGGCTATGCCGGGGTTGTCAAGGTTGGAGTGGAGAGGTTCATTGGAACATTTCCTAGTAGGGTGGTGTTTTTTCTGAAGGCACATCATATGGTTGAGAAGGGGTGCTTGGCATAATTAGCCTTTGCGAGGTATATTATTGATGATACTCCTACCGTTGAGTCAGTTCCAGTAGTGAGAGAGTTTTCAGATATATTTCCAGCAGACCTACCAGGCATGCCATCCGAAAGGGATATTGATTTTGGTATTAACTTGGTGCGGGCACTCAATCCATATCTATTCCACCATACCACATGGCTCCAACAGAGTTGAAGGAGTTAAAGGAACATCTTCAGGGGTCACTTGATAAAGGTTTCATTAGATCGAGTGTCTCACCTTGGGGTGCTCCAGTTCTATTTGTGAAGAGGAAAGACAGTTGTATGAGGATGTGTATTGACCACAGGCAGATGAACAATGTTACCATCAAGAACAAGTACTCACTACCATGTATTGATGATTTATTGATAAACTTTAGGGTTATAGGGTATAGGGTATTCGCGAAGATTGACCTAAGATCAGGGTACCATCAATTGAAGACCAGGGCTTCAGATATTCCTAAGACGACCTTCAAGACCCGTTATGGGCACTATTAGTTCTTGGTGATGTATTTTGGGCTGACCAAAGCACCAACAACTTTAGCCGTACCTGGATTCTTTCATCATTGTATTTATTGATGATAAACTATGTATTCTCGTAGCCAAGATGAGCATGAGCAGAATTTGAGGATCATGCTCCAGACTTAGAGGGAGAAGAAGCTATATGCTAAATCTCAAAGTGCGAGTTTTGGTTAGACTTGGTGGAATTCTTGGGTTACGTGGTGTCCATTGAGGGGATTAAGGTAGATCCAAGAAGATTAAGGCAGTTCAGGGTTGGCCCACACCTTCTACCTCTATTGATATCCGAAATTTTCTAGGTTTGGCAGAGTATTATCGCCTCTTCGTGGAGGATTTATCGTCTATTGCAGATCCCTTGACTAGATTGACTTAGAAGGGTGCCCCATTGAGTTGTCCTGATGTGTGTGAGGAGAGCTTTCAGAACCTCAAGATTGCTCTGACTACAACTCCAGTTATGGTTTGACTTCAACATCGGGTTCATATGCAGTCTATTGTGACGATTCACGAGTTGACATTGGGTATGTGTTGATGTAGGAGGGTAGGTTTATTGCTTGTGCTTCACTTCAGATGAAGCCCCATGAGAAGAACTACCCAGTGCATGATTTTGAGTTAGCAACCATTGTCTATGCACTCAAGATTTATAGGTACTATCTTTACAACATGTCTTGTGAGGTGTTCATGGATCACCCGAGTCTTCGGCACCTATTCAAACAAAATGACTTAAACTTGAGGCAACAAAGGTGGTTAGATATACTAAAGGGCTATGATATCACTATTCTTTATCATTCCGGGAAGGCCAATGTGGTGGCTGACGCTTTGAGTAGGAAGGCTGAAAGCATGGAGAGTCTTGATTTTATCCCAACTGGGTAGAGATCGTCACCTTTGGATATAGGTTTGGCCAACAAGTTTGTGAGGTTGGATGTGCGAAGCCTAGCAGGGTTATTGCTTGTGTTATTATATCACGACCGTCTTTGTTTGAGCACATCAATGAGCGTCAGTATGATGATCCCCACTTGCTTGTCCTTATGGACATAGTGCAACAGGGTGATGCTAATGATGTGAATATTAGTAGTTATGGGGTATTGAGGCTTCAAGGCCGGATTTGTGTGCCTAATTTGGATGGGTTACAATAGCTGATTCTTGAAGAGGCCCATAGTTTCTGGTACTCCATTCATCCGGGTTCCACAAAGATGTACCATGATTTGAAACAAAACTATTGGTGGAGAAGGATGAAGAAAGATATTGTTGAGTATTTGGCACGGTGTCTGAATTATCAGCAGGTTAAGTATGAGCATCAAAGGCCGGGTGGTTTGCTTCAGAGGCTTGATATCCCGGAGAGGAAGTAAGAGCGTATCACTATAGATTTTGTGGTTAGGATACCATGGAACTTGAGGATATTTTACTCTGTGTGGGTCATTGTGGACAGACTGACCAAGTTTGCACACTTCATTCCAATTATAAATACCTACTCTTCAGAGCAGCTGGCTCGAATTTATCTTAGAGAGATAATTTGTATGCATGGTGTGCCTGTGTCTATTATCTCATATCGAGGCACGCCGTTCACATTGAATTTTTGGAGAGCTGTGCAGTGTGAGTTGAGCACACAGGTCGAGCTGAGTATGGCATTTCATCCACAAATGAACGGGCAGTCCGAGCTCACTATGTAGATCTTGGAGGACATGTTACGAGCCCTGTCATTGAATTTGGGGGTCAGTGGAATGATTTCCTACCGCTAGTAGAGTTATCCTACAAAATATCTATCAGTCGAGCATCCAAACTGCTCCGTATGAGGCCTTATATGGGAGGCGATATCGTTCTCTGATTGATTGGTTTGAGCCTGGGGAGGCTAGGTTGTTGGACACTGATTTGGTTCGTGATGCTTTTAATTTCAAAATCCATCTTCTCAGCTTTTAACTAAGAAATGAGCATTCAAGAATGAATCCAAGTCTCAATTCAAGCTCTAGCTTCAAGAATCAATCTTCAATCTCAAGGCACCTATATGGGTTTACATGATTTCAAGTGAATATGCAAGACTACAAGAAGAGTAGATAGGATCTTGTGTTTTTTTTCTTTTCTTTAATGTAATTTTCTTTTTATTTTGATGTAATAAACAAGATCACAGACCGGAGCCTCGACGGAACCTCATTCGACTCTCCAACTCATCATTCCATCACGCTCATTGAACTACACACAACCTGATTCCCTTATAACCTTATGCTATCCAAAATACGGACTCGGTTGCACCCGGTTCTTTTATTTTTTTCCCTCTTTTAAATAATGGTCGGTCAAAAATTAGTCATATCGCTCACCTTGTTTTTGTCAAGCAAAGAGGGGCATGCTATGAGCACCTAATTTTTAAACATATTTGATTTTTTCATAGATTTTAAAATTTCAATATCTCTTTTGGGTTTTATCTTAATTGTTAGAACTTTTTATTTTAAGTAAGTTTTATTTGATAAAAAAATACACAAATAGCCACATTTTCTAGGGTACAAATTTCTATCGTCATTTGAAAAAAAAAGGAAAAATAATTTAAAAAAAGAAGAAGGGAAGAATAGAAAAGGAAACCCAAATAATTCTTATTTGCTCTTTTCACGTGGTCCCAAATTTTATTTTGAACTTTCTTAATTTTTAAAGAAAACATAACTTTATTGGGGTCCACTTTCTCACCATAGTTTCTTCCAAATCTCCCTCAATCACGGATTCCTTTCTAGAAAAGAATCTTTTCCATAACAAAATTATTGAATTTGTTCTTCAATTGTGGGACCACTGACACGCTTTAATAACTTTCTAATTTATTTTCTCTCCATCAAGTTTTGAGCACCTGCACACAATATTCTCCGGACTTCCACTCTTATTTGGCTATAAAAAATATTGATAATTCATTAATGGATAAAGATAGAGGGAGAGCACAAAAGAAAGGAGAAAACGAATCCGGAGAGAAACCAAACAAAAAATGCAGCAATACCCCATCCAAAAAAACCTTCTTCCTCCTCCAAAACACCATTATTTTCTTCCGCAAAAATGTAGTCAAACCCAGTTGCGAAACAGTTTCAAAACAACCTCCAAGACAGTCCCAAAATTACCCCGAAAACCTCCTCGAAACCTGCCAAAACCAGCCCCAAAACCTCCATCAAATCAGCCCGAAAAACTAGTCCCAAAGTGCAGCAAAATAGCTTCCTAACAACCCAAAAACAACAATGAAAACAATCCAAAATGCCGCTTCGGTAACATAAAAAATCAGTCACTTAAATTACCATAAAATCGTGTGAAAACCTAGCTAAAATATTCATAAAAATTCAACAAAAAATCAACTGAAAACAACCCAGAAATCAGCTCAAAAACATCTTCAAAAATTAGTACAAACACCATCATTGAGCTTCGTCAAAGTTCCGATCAAGTTTGGCTAGGTGAAAGTTTCTGTCCGCCGAAGTTCTAGGCTTGCCGTGGTCATGCTATTTTCACTCTTCAAGACCCGTAAAAATCGAGTATTAAGGCCCGTTTCTTACTTTTAATCTCAAAATTTTGTTTGATGCTTGTGATAAATAAAGTTTTGGTATTAGCTTCTGTCATGTCTTCTTGGATGAATTATGCACACAATTTGTTCCATTTGTGATTTGATTTATATCTTTATGCTGAGGAATTCAATGTTAATATTGGTTTTAAGTTTGGGATTTTATTTGTTAATTGAATAGATTTAATTTGGACTTTTTGACTATCATAATCTAATTTGTTGATAATAACATGGAGGGTGGTTTGGTTGAGTTCAAATGGGCCGTAGTGGAATTAGAGCAACACATTTTGGAGAGAAACATTTTGGGTAATATCAAAGAATGTGGTTAAAACTGTATTGCTTTAGTTTTCATTGTTGGGGCCAAGCCATTAGGCTATGGAAGTATGAATTAAGAGGACTATTAACTAAGTTACTTTTTGGGCTAGAGATGCAAATTTGAAAGCAACCGAGCCTACTATTTGGTTGGTCTTAAAAAGCTTATTATGCTTGTAGACATGTAATTTTTTGACCCTCCCCGAAATTTTACCCATATTAGCGTTTAATATTTAGTTTAGGTCTAATATCGCTATTTTAACTAGTTTTTACTTTATTTTATCACAAAAAACTAAAATTATAAAAAAATAGTTTCATTTTGTAGTCATACTATTTTACTATGATTTTTATTTTTATATAACCTTTGAAAAATACCAACAAAAAAAAAATATAGTTTCAACTTTAATTCTTAGTTTTATTTTTAAATATAATAATTTATTAAATTCAATTAAGAATAATTTTTACATATTTATAAATACATTAAATCATTGTAGTCTTTTTAGCCTAAATTTAAAACCTAACAAGACATGGACCAAGCTCATGATTCCTAAGCCCATACCCCTTAACCCAGAAGACCCCTAATATAAAAAAGACCTAGATACATTTTTGAAGAAAGAAAAAATGGACCGTTTCCCTTTCTTCTTCCTCACTCCCTTTTTTCACCATGACTTTACCCATTTTTTTCTCCAAGAAACCCATATGAAAACCTCCATTAAAATCAGCAGTGAGCACCACTCTAATACAGCTGAAACAACATCAAAAACTCCTCAATTAAACCACCAAAAACCAGTTGTAACTATGGCGAAAAATGCAATAAAATTCAGTCAAGAAGGGCAGCGAACCTAGCTCCGAAACATCTGAAAATCGGTCACAATCTTCACCTTTAAACATCCACAAAAATACAGCAAAGTTCAGCCCCAAAAGCCATGAAAATAAGTCCCAAACCCAGCTGGAATCGACCCCAAAACGTCACCAAAAAACGCAGCTGAAATCTGCCCAAAAATACAGCAGAATCAACTGCGGCCTTGCTGAAAAAACAGCCCCAAAACTTAGCAAGGATCAGCCGCAAAACAACCCCTACTTTGCCATCCTTTAACAACCAAAAACCAGTCGAAACAACACAAAAAGTGCCTCCTAAAACCCACCTGAAACCAACTCTTTCTCAGCTACAAAACCACCTGAAACAGCAGCTCAAAACATCACGAAAACACACAAACTTGGCCGAGGTTTTGAGTCGAGCCCATCGAGGTCGCTAGTTTGGTGTTCCAGTCGAAGGTTTCATTTTCAATTTTGAGAAACCTGTATTGCCGAGGTATTTATCTGGAGTTTTTCGTCTGTTCAATCAACTATTGAAGAAAATCATTGCTTATTGAGGCGCACTTTTATTTATTTATTTGACATTTTTCGTAGCATACTTTGCTTGTATGTTTGAGTGTGTTCATGTCGTGATTCATTGATTGTGCTTATATGTTGGTTCACATTGATTTACTGTCTTGCTAGTAGTATATTAGAATTTAGAATTTTATTCTGTTTACTTGTTTCTTTTGTTTTGATAAAGTAGTTTGTAAAATCTCGTTGAATTTTTATGATTAGTTTGGAATATGAAGGTTCTGTCCAGACGAGTTCTAATGCAACGATGATATGGTAAAAGTTGATCAATTTTGTTGAAAGACAAGGTGAACCAAGTTGGCTAATTGAAAATAAGGTTTGGGGTTTAGGGAAAAGGACTTGGGCCGTTGGAATGACTCTGAATTAAGAGGGGTTGGGTTTTGACTGAACTTTGGCATAAGCAGATGGGTCGAAAAATGGGGCTTCGGGGAATGTTTGGCAAGATAATTAGTTTGGGCCCGAGAATAATCCTTTCCAAGCGTAATAACATCACAATCATACACTTTATCCACAACAAAAATCCATAGCTTTGTACTCTCACACTTAACCTCAAACATAGGAAATTCATTAATGAACATATCGTTTGCTTTAGGCGCGATTAATAAATAAACATCGTGACTACGGGTATGACTCCCGTGGCATAGTCATGATTATGTAATCTATACTCGGGTGTGGCAACTCATGCCCCTGACCCTAACTTCAAACAATAATAAAATCACACGTACCAATGCGGGTGCATTTCATGTGACGCGGTTGCGATGTGTCCAAAACAACAAGTGCACGCCATCGTGACTTGTATTAAAATAATTCTATAAATATTAAAGAGCAGCTAAAAAGTAAGAAGGCTAAAAATGCATAATAGGCTAAAATATGTAAATAATCAGATAATTTGGGCCAAATATCAATAGTTAAGAGACCGTGCTAGAACCACGGAATTCGGGAGTGCCTAACACCTTCTCCTCGGTTAACAAAATTCCTTATCCGAATTTCTGGTTCGCAGACATTTTAAACAGAGTCAAAATTTCCTCGATTTGGGATTTCAATGAATAAATGGTGTCCCGGAACACCGTAAAAAATTCGGGTGGCGACTCTGAAATAATAATAAATCCCAAAATCGAATAATGTCACTTTAATTGGAAAAACTCCCTTATTATCCTTACCGGGGTGAAAAAAGGAGGTGTGGCAATGCTATGATTAATTTTAAGTTACTTGGGTTAAAATAATTTCTGTCGCGCCCAGTTTAATAAGAGAAAATACTAACCCATTTTCTATATTGATCCACAACTCCTTGCCTCACAAATCTCAAATTAGTTTAGAAAAATAATTCAAGTGTGCTAGTTGCTTTAGGAGCGCTTTAAATAATTATATATCATGGCAATAGGTACGGTTCCCGTGGCATAGCTGTGATAGTAACCCCAAATACAAGTGCGCGTTCACGTAACTTGACCAATCAACTTCAAATAATAATAAATGTGTGATTATGTAGACGTACGCGTGACATAATTCTTGACAGCCAAATAAAGTGAGTACACGTACGCGTGGCTTATTTCAAGATAATTTTCATAAATCTATTAATCTAGCATAAAAGCAGACATAGGCAAAACATGAAAACCAAATAAAGCACAGTTTATTCAGAATTAATTCAAGCCAAGTTTAAGTCTATAAAACGACCGTGCTAGAAACACTGGATTTAGGGAATGCCTTACACCTTCTCCTCAGTCAACAGAATTCCTTACCCAAACTTTATTTTCGCGAATCATTAAAATTAGAGTCAAACCTTTCTTTGACTAGTGATTAAAATAAAAGGTGACTCAGAACACCAAAAAATCAATTTCAAGTGGCGACTCTGTAAATAAAATAATCCCTACTCAAATTTGTCACTTCAAATGGAAAAACTCTTTTAATCCACAACAATCCATAACATACATATCTTTTTTGGGATAAAAAAAGGGATGTGACAGCTCTGGCGACTCTGCTGGGGATTTCAAGAATTCGAGCTTGTACATTGACTTTATTTGGCTTTACTAATTTTTGTATATACTGTGATTTATTTAGGCCTAATGTGCTACTTGTATGTTTTTTATCGTTTTGATATTGTTGAACTGTACATATAAGCTGTCTTCTCATGCACCCCCTCTGAGTTTTCTGAATATAACCCCGGGAATCGCGTATATGCGCCCCATTTGTTTTTGAGATAAAATCGGTAGGCCTGGGCTCCTGATACGCTTCCCTTCCCAATTGAGTTGTCCGCTCGTTTTATGGCCAGTCTAAATTCACCTTATCCCCTAGGAGTTTTAAAACCTAGAAGAACAAGCCACATGCTTGGTTATCCCTAGTAAGATTGTTTTGTGCATTTGACTTAGTGAAGCTCGAAACAGGGGCCGGGTCCGTATAAGACAGGTACTCTTGTTGAAACCATTATGTTCATATTATGTGCTACCTGTTACATTATTTGGGAGCCTTATATGTCGTAGGATAGATCAGTTGAATGAACAGAAAAAAATCATTCTCTCGATTTCTGTACAAATGTTTGTTATTTAAAAATAAAAAAATAATGTGGTCTGGAGCGTATGGTTTCAAAAATTAATTTCCATAAAAAATTAAAAAGAGAAAATATTAGTTGGTTTTACCGAACTACGCGTGTCTGATTCTCAACGGATGTGAGATACATTGGCAACCTTTATCGGGTTCGACCCCCAATTTTTAAAAATTCAAATTTTTTTACGTTAAATCTATCTTTGAGACATCAAATCCAGAAATTTAAAAAAAACATTTTTTTTGATTTCCAAAATATTTTCGTTCTTCTTCAGATGTTTTTTTCCGAATAATAAAATGAAAACTTAGAATCCAAAAATATTTTCGGATATTCAAAGGCAAAAAATCAAAATCCCAAAATATTTTTTTTATTCTTTAGAAGTCTTTCTTTAAAAAAAAAATCGAAATCCAAGAAAAAGATATGTTCTTTCTTATTTAGAAGTCTTTGTTTTAACAATTTCCAAAAAAATAATATATATATTTTCCTTGTTAGGAGCTATCATTGTCTGAATTGTTTAAGAATAAGAGTTATTTTATTTACTTTATTCCTGATCTTTCTAAACTACGCAAGATCTGATTCATGTTCCCACATGATATGTAGTCAATCCAAATCTGGTTCGATCAAATGATTTTAAAAAAAAAAGTGAAAAAAGAAAAAAAAAAAGAAAAGGAAAAAAAAGAAGAAGAAGAACAAGAAAAAGAAAAAGAAAAAGAAACAAGAGCAAGAGTGTGTTCATTCTAACATGCTTGTTGTTTTGAAATAAAATCAAGTTAAAGGTTGTTGGTTTGTTGGTTTGAAATGGTGAATCACGAAAACAATCCAGGATCACTTTATCATCTTCTCAACCAATGGAATAAGAGCCGCTATTGTTGATCCAATTAAGGTCACGAATAGGCAAGTACATAGTTTGGTGGAGAAAAGTAAAGGCAAATGTTGCTTGACTTTTACCAGGTTTTGAGCAACAAGACATACTTTGTGTGAGATGATCTGTAATGATAATGATACCTGAGAATTCTTCCAAGTCTTTTGGTGAAATTTCTCATGCCGCCAGTGCTAAAATCCGATAGCCAATATTGGGAACAATTTGATCAAAAAGTCAAAAATTGGATGCTGGTTCCAAAGCAATCTTATTGAATTCCGTATTAATATTGATGTGCAAATGCGTAGCTAAGATGTCGAGCGTGGTAATTGGAAATTCACTCCCCTCTTTGCCGGAAAAGGAGTCTTGGTAACTTATTTTGTCCTAATTTCTATCATCTGGATTACTTCAAGGTTGTGATCCAGACGTTGTTTGTTTGTCATTTCATCAAACCTCTATCATTTAATCAATAAAATCTAACTTTTCGCTTTGTGTCATTTTAATCCATTGTGTTTAATTCCTCTTGCATATATAGTTCTTTTCATGCCGATTTTAGTGACATGACATCCATGCGGAGTTTTCGGATAGATTTTAAAAAGCATGTCCAATCTTGATTTGAATCGAGGAAGAACACTTGGAGTTAAAAGGTTGAAAAACTTTGATGATAAGCCTGTGTCAAAATCACATGGAACCAAAACTCTCATATCCGTAGAGGTTAAAAGTTTTTATCAAACCTATCATGAATACCGACTTAAGGATAAATGAAAGTTCTGAAGTATGGTTGGACTAATCGATAAAAGGGTTTTGGCCATGACCTACCATAATCTAATCATATTAGGAAGAAAGAACAAATCTCCAACGAAGGTATATTACAACAACAACAACAACAATAAACCCAGTATGTTCTCACCAGGTGGGGTCTGGGGAGGGTAGTTTGTACGCAGACCTTACCCCTACCTAACAGGTAGAGAGGTTGTTTCCAATAGACCCTCGGCTCATGAAGGGTAATAATAAGAAGTGGATATCAAGAAAGGAATATAGAGGGAAGAGAAAAGAAAAAGGGAGAGATAAAGGATAAGTAGTACCAAATACTAGCAATAAGGGATACAATACCTGAGACGAACAAAATCACATAACGTAATAAAAATCTAAGAATATGAAGGGACATGCGTGCTACTAAGACTATCGGTGAGCAACTAAAAGACTACCCACTAAACTTCTACCTTAATCCTCGACCTTCACACCCTCCTATCAAGGGTCATGTGCTCAGTAAGCTGAAGCAGCGCCATGTCCTGTCTAATCACCTCTTCCCAATACTTCTTAGGCCTACCTCGACCTCTTCTCAAACTCGTAATGGCCAACCTCTCACACCTCCTAACAGGGGAATCAATGCCTTTTCTCTTAATATGTCCAAACGATCTCAGCCTCGACTCCTGCATCTTGTCCTCCACGGAGGCTACTCCCACTTTGTCTCGGATAACTTCATTCTTAATCTTATCTCTCCTGGTACACCCACACATCCATCTCAACATCCTCATCTCTGCTACTTTCATCTTCTGTACGTGGGAGTTCTTGACTGGTCAATGCTCAACCCCGTACAGCATAGCCGGTCGAACCACCACTCTATAAAACTTGCCCTTAAGTTTTGGCGGCACGTTCTTATCACATAAAACACCGGAAGCGAGCCTTCACTTCATCCATCCTGCTCCGATGCGATGTGCGATATCGAAGGGTGTTACCTTGGATAATAGACCTGAGATACTTAAAATTCGCTCTCTTGGGGATAACTTGAGCATGAAGCTTTACCTCTACGTCTGCTTCACGGGTCCTATCACAGAATTTCACTCCAAGTATACTACTTTGGCTCTACTCAATTTTAAACCTTTAGACTCCAAGGTCTGTCTCCAAACCTCGAACATCGCGTTAACTCTGCTTTACATCTCGTAAATTATCACTATATCATCGACATATAGCATGCACCAAGGCACCTCCCCTTGGATGTGTCGTGACAGTACATCCATCGCTAACGCAAATAAAAACGGGCTAAGAGCCGATCCCTGATGCAACCCCATCACCACAGGGAAATGCTCCGAGTCCCCACCTACAATCCTCACCCCAGTTTTAGCATCATCATACATATCCTTAATCACCCTAATGTACGCTACCGGAACGTCACTAGCCTCCAAACACCTCCACAGGACCTCCCTCGGGACTTTATCGTACATTTTCTCAAGGTCAATAAACGAAGGTATATTCCAGAGAATATTTGAATGGATTAGGTTGTTTTAACTTACCGACCGATCATTTTGAGAATTTGTATTTTGTTTATCTATTTGAAGTCGTGAGCAGCATCGTATGATATATTATGAGTTGTATGAATCATCGAATATGGGTTTTCAGGTTATTTTCGGATTTAATTTGAAAGAATGAATTTTATGATTTAAGCTTTAAGTTGTTAGAGTTGACCAAGTTTGAGTTTGTGTTAATTTTACCATGAAATGAAGTTTTGATGGTTACGTTAGGTCTCGATGGCGATTATGGACTCGGGCGTATGCCCTGGTTTGCATTTGGATGTTTCTAGAAGTTTCGGCACAAATTGGTGAAAGTTGATAATTTGAAGGTTTGAAAAGTTCATAAGTTTGACCGGAAGTTGACTCTGATGATATTGGATTCAAATTGTGGTTCCGGGAATCGGAATAGCTTAGTTATGTCATCTGGGACTTGTGTGCAAAATTTGGATTTATTCCAGGTTGATTAGATATGTTTCGGCGCGAGTTTTGGAAGTCGAAAGTTCAAAGTTCATTAAGTTCGTTTTGAGGTGTGATTCGTCATTTTGGATGTTGTTATTTGTGCTTTGAGGCCTCGAATAGTTCCATGTTGTGTTTATGGAATTGTTGGTATGCTCAGACGGGGACCCGAGGGGCTCGCACGTGTTTCGAATTGATTTCGGACCATTTTCCATCATTTTTAGCACTGCTGTGTTTTGCTAATTTCTGGTATCATAGTTCTTCATCGCTATCGTGGACTTAGAGGTGCGATTGCGTAAGGGAAATTGGAGCAGAGTAATTCTTCTTCTATGCGTTTCGTGAGTGATGGTCCGCGTTCGTGTAAGTTATGGCAGTTTGAGCATCGCGTTCGCGCTGGTGAGCACGCATTCTCGTAGTGTTTGGGACTGAGCTGGGAAATGTTGGTTATCTCTTTGTATTCACGATGTTTCTTCCGTGAACGTGTAGTTCTTTCAGTTGTGTGTGCTGCAATCGTGAGCCTATTAATGCGATCCCGTAGGGCATTTTCCAAGAGCACTGCTTTTTCTCCTTTGCGATCGCGAGGGTGTTTCCGCGATCGCGATTCATTAATTCACCCAGTGGTTATAAGGTACTCTAGTTCGGAGGTTTCAGCCATTTTTACATATTTGGAGCTATGGAGCTCGGATTGAGACGATTCTTGAAGCAATTTTCGTCATGTGGATTGGGGTAAGTGTTCTCTACTTATTTTTGATTTTATATCTTGAATCTATCTTCATTTTTGGCATTTGGTTGATGAATTTTAAAGATAAATTGGGGCTTTTTGTCTAAAACTTCATAAAGAAAATTTTTGAGTTCTGAACATTGATTTAGAGTCAGATTTGAGTAAAACTAGTATGGTTGGATTGAAATTGAATGAGTTGTCGGATTTTGTGAGTTTTGCCGGGTTTCGAGGCCGGGCCCGGGCCAAACGGGTCAAGTGGGCCGGGCTAAGCGGGTCCGAGCTATGCGGGCCTGGGTTATGCGGGCCCGGGCTAAACGGTCCCGGGCCAAACGGTCCTGGGCCAAACGGGCTATATGTGTGGAACCGGCCCCCTACGGGCCTAATCCCACATGGGCCCGGGCTAAGAGGGCCGGGCCCGCGGGCCAAACAGGCCTAAACGGGTCCGGGCTATTTTTTTTTATTTTTTTTTTATGTAAGGTAATTTCTTGTAAATCTTGTATAAGTGTATTATATAAGTGTTATTCTAGAGTTACAAAATTTTTGTTATGTAATTATATTATATTATCTAAGACAATTTATTGTAAATTATATTATATAACTATTAGATATGTATTGTAATTCAAGTGTAAACACAAATATTCAAGGAAATGCCTTATAANGACCCGGTACTAGGGTTAACCTGAGTACCTACACTTGTCCCCTCTTGTTGAGCTTTCATTTGTTGAAATCTAATTTTAGCATCAGGGTGTTTCAATATGTGTCTACTCAAACTACCCGTACCGCCACGGTGGTCATTAAATTTATGAGACATCAACACCCCACAAGTTTTACACTTAGCCTTATTTTGATCTCTTAGTTGAGTAAAAAAATGCCAAACAAGAGATGTTTCGGCCCGTTTAGCACGTTGTCTATTAAAAGTAGGGGTTACTACAGGAGGGTCAACCGGGGCATCATTTGGATTATTATCAGTTTGGTTAACAAGAGGACTAGTAGGTGTATCATCTAAATCGGGTTGATTTTCATCTAAATCATCATTTTCCTCATCATTTTCATCGATAGTTGGATTACCATAAAGAGCATTCATATATTCATCATTTAATTGTGAACCTGGTGTAAGATCATGTATAAACTGACTATCAGTAAATTGAAAACAAGGGTTATCACTATCAAGAATAATAGGTGGGGGAGGACGGGTAATAGATCTACGTCGGGGAGCCGGGGGAGGAGTAGTAGCTTGGCCACTAGATTCACCGACTTTAGATTTTCCCTTACCACTAAATATTTTTTTCAAAGAAAAGGCCATATTAATTATAATTATACAAACTAAAACAAACAAAACTATAATATTAAAACTTATGAGTTGGAACGAGTTTACCGAATTGACGAACAACTTTTTAAAATTGTATAATGTTGAAGACTTGAATACTTCAATTCACCAACTTCACCATTTTTTTACAATTTTCAATAATAAAGTAAGCAATAGTAGAAGAAAATTAGAGAGAGATTGATCCTTTTGTGAGTAAAAATGAAAGAATGAGGGGGTATTAATAGTTGAGAAAAGGGAAAAAGTGTAATTATAAAAAGTTTGGGGTTAAAACAAAGTTTGGGGGCCAAATGGCTAATTTTTAAACATGCCAAACGGCTCTTTTGAGGCTCCAACGGCTAGATTTTAAAAATCTGGCCGTTGGCCATTTTTTAAAATTATTATTTTTTTTGAATTTTTACTGTTGGGCCCGCTTGGCCCGGCCCAGGCCCGCCTGCAGGGCCCGGCCTAAACGGGCCCGGGCTCACGGGTCCAAACCTTAGAACCGGCCCCCCACGGGCCTAAAGCCCCCCAAGCCCGGACCCCCACAGCCGGCTCGTTTAGCCCGCTAGCCCGTATAGCCCGCGGGCCCGGGTCGGGCCCGACCCACTTGCCACCCTTACTTTTGAGTAAAGATTCAACCTTTGTCAATTGGAATTGTTTCCTTAAGCATTATTTGATGTTCTTGAGTTGTTTTTTTGCTAGTTTCGTGCCGTTCGAAGGTAGGTACACGCAAGATGGAATTTTTGGAGCATCGTTTGGCTTGCTCGTTATTGAATTTGGCTTGTTCGAGGTAAGTAATACTTCTAAACTTGGAGTTGAAGGTATGAAACCTGATTATACGTGTTATGTGATTTTTTTTGGAGGTGACACACATGCTAGGTGACGGGCATGTGGGCGTGCACCGTAGTAATTGTGACTCAATCAATTCCGTAGAGATGTGTAGTCAATTAACTTGTATTTTTCCATGTATTTTCCATGTGTTAGAGAAGTTGAGCTGTTACTCATGCTAGAAATCATGCTTAGGCATATGCTGGTATTATTGGGACCCACTGAGGTCATTTCTGTTGTTGAATTATATGTTTAAATCTAAATTTTGTATCATATTTATTCATTGCATATCATATCTCAGTCTCTGTCGCTATTTATTGATACATTATATCATCATTTTGGGACTAATTTTATGACATTGTGAGCCTGAGATACTAGAGAGATGATGACTGTGTGAGATCGAGGGCCTGATTGTAAGTAATATTTATGGGATCGGGCTGCACGCCGCAACATGCTTTATTGATTTATCCCTGGATCTGACTTAATATAGTGCTTGGGCTGAAGGAGCCCCTCTGGACTGTAAGTTGATATATATATATATATATATATATATATATATATATATATATATATATATATAT
>ML388274.1:0-81599 GCA_005239525.1 Nicotiana knightiana | reverse complement strand
CCCAAATATATATATATATATTTGGGATGGATTTTCCCTAGGCTGAATTGACCATATACAACATTGAGCGTGAGGTTTTATTTATGTTTGGTTGGGCTGGATCTTCCCTGTATATTGCTGAGTATTGAGTGTAATGAGTGAGAGAGTGAGATCATGAGATTGAGTACTTTGAGAGTGTGAATACATGATTTCATCACTGAGATGCATAATGTTTGGCATGTGTATTTGAGATACATGCATAGAGATGCATTTCCTCACGCTACCCGGTTTTGGTGGCATTCATGATTTCACATGCATAGTGACATGTAGGCATAAAGATGTACTTTCCTCATGCTATCTAAAAAATGAAACATCTTATTTATTGTTGAAAGGATTTAGGGGAAATCACGGTTTTCGAACTTACCCTTATGTTTTTTGGTATTTTTGGTGATGATTTGGGACTTACTGTTATACTTGAAAAGTATGCCTACTTTCTGTAATTGTGAACGAACTGAGCATCTTATTATTTAGTTATTTTCTTGTATCATTCTTATTATATTGTTATGAACTGTGGCTTGTTATTGGAATTGGACCCTGACCCATTTACCGACTCGTCACTATTTCAACTTAAGGTTAGGTTTGTTACTTATTGAGTACATGAGGTTGGTTGTAATCATACTACACTTCTGCACCTTGCGTGCAGATGTTGGATGCTAATGTTGCTGAGTACGGCGGAAGATGGATTTGAAGATGTACCCGCATTCCAATCATAGATGCCTCTTGATCTTGATAGCCTTAGTATTTCAAATCTCTTCATTAACATTTCAAATAGATGGTGTATTTTATTTAACCATCATTGTAAAATCTATATCTTAGAAGCTCATGATTTTTATTACCAGTCCTTGGAAAATTCTTGTACAGAAGCAATTGTATATCATTTCTTTTCTTGATAAATATCATTAATTTGGATAGTTGTTGATTGGTTTACCTAGAAGGTTGGGTTAGGTTCCATCACGACTAGTTAGATTTGGGGTCGTGACAATTTGGTGTTAGAGCTCTAGGTTCATAGGTTCTGCAAGTCATGAGCAAATGTCTAGTAGAGTCTTGCGGATCGGTATGATGACATCCATACCTATCTTCGAGAGGCTACATGACATTTAGGATAATTTCCCATATTTCTTTCCTTATCATGCGGAATTGATTCATCTTGAAAAATAACTCTTTGAATTCCTTCCACACATTCGTATGCGCATGTGAGTGCTCGGTATCAGATGTGCATCACGACTTGTGATTCCATGGATGGGGTACGAGATGTGATTTTTATGTGCTGATGATGGGCCAGTCTGGAGGACATGAGGTCGGGTTTTGACTATAGATCGAGCACGGGGATTTCAATTGAGTGTACATGTGCTTTTGGACTTATAAGTCTGGTAGTGTCCCTATTAGTGGAATTTGTGGCTCGATGAGTGATTGGATGGCAATATGATGAGTATGATGTGACTACGGGATGCGTTCGGATGGTTCAAAGGTGTTGAGAATAATTTGCTTGAGATGTAAAAGGACTATTGGGTGCTTGATTTCTGTCTTGATGTGACATACAATCTCGAGTGATGAGTGTGTTGAAGGATCTTTCATGTTGTTTAATGGTGGAACAAATTAGATTCTCATGTCTTGTGGATGAGTTCAGAATCAGGACGATTAAGTTATTGCGCTGTAGTTGTGACTGTAAAAGGGTATAAAGAGATGTCAGTTTGAGGCTAAGCAGACGGGTTATCTCCTACGGGGTGGTCTACGGAGGGGTGATCCTTATGATGTTGTGTGGAGGATTTATTTTCTAGCATTAAGGGTAGGTGTTGTGATTTGAGTTTGGATTGGTTGAAACAGTTGAACCGACTTTCACAAGGATGAATGCAAGATTTGCAGATGATTTGAGGTATTAGATGGTTTGTGTTACATGAGCTTATGCACGATTTAGTTGGATATCATTACCGTATTATGGTAGTAATGAGGTATGGTTATTGTAAATTATCAGAAGTTTTATTCCATGACTTCGAGCAAAGTAGCGGAGTCTGCTATCGTCGATTTGATTGCGAGGTTATGTGGTACTAGTTTCAGCTTGAGGCATACATAAGAATCAGATATGACTTGCAGAGGTTGGTTTGAGGATGACTTGAGTAAGGAATTTCGGGATGCGTGATGTATTACACTTTATGGGTATATAGAAATCGTGGAACGATTTGAGTTTTCTATTCATGATGGATGTAGTTTGCATGGAATAGGGGTGAAATCAGTTGTTTAGAGGTGTGGGTTACTTCTTTGGGTATTGTTGTGCTAATGGGCAAAGTCATTTGGCCTGTTTGGGCGGAACAATTGAGATTTGGGCAGAATGGATGACTCTCGAGAAAGTTCTAATGGATTCAAGTTTTATATGTAGCAATGGTGAGTTTTTTCCTGGATTGGTATATTGCTAGAATTTGAGATTTAAATTAGATGGTGTCGAGACTCTTAGTATTTCTATATCATTATGGATTCTACATTTTAGTATCAGGAAGGTGAAAGAAAACAACTTTAGATTCACAAAAGGCCTCTTCAGAGTGGGTGTCTCGGTTGTGGTACTTTTGGGATGATTAAGAGGGAATACAATGACTTATGGGCCTTAGGGCGATGTGGTTTTATTTTAGGATCTCGTAGGGCGAGTTTTTGTTGAGGATCGTGGTATTATGTAGAGGAGAAGTATCAACTTGAAGGCAATTCAGAAGAAACTCGGATAAATATGACAACTTGGTAGTAGATTGGACCAGCATGGTAATGGATATGATCAGCTCTTTGGATACTTATGATGTGGTGAGTCTATATAGTTGTTTTATGGCAATAATATTGGGTTTGGCGACCTGCGTGGCTTGTTCGAGTTAGATATATTCAGTTCTGATGTCTTGGGTATATGCAAATGGGTTTTGAAGAATTCTCGACGGGTGTTACCACAATTTGATATGGATATTTCCTTCTGGCATGAGGAGCATGTTGAGTATTATGATTTTCTATTGGATGAGATCAAATGGAAGGTTTCTAGCTAATCGGATATGTATTCTACTTGTGACTCGGGGTTGATTATGAGATTCTCGTACTTTTCATATGGTGGCATGATGGACACGGTGTGGTGTGGAATTGAATTTGCATGTGCAAGGTCACGATCAATTTTAAAGGGAAGGTCACGAATCTTAGGCAACATGGACAGTTTCAGATGACAAGATGAATGATATTACTACTTGGAATTATCTGAGGAGAGTGTACATTCAGAAGTCGTGCTGAGTTTTGACCTATGGATGCTTAGTTGGTATTGCGGTACTCGCCTGGTCGATCGACTACCGATGTTCATATTTTGCTATGTGGTACGGAAGAATTATAGAAGTAACCCTCGTGGGATGATCGTGTATGAGAGATGTGTCAGACATTCAGGCAGTGGAGTTAGGATCACATATGGTGATTCGTGTGTTCTAAGGATTTGGAGAATGAGAGTTCTCAGGAGCAGATTGTTTCGTGGTTGTGGACTGTGAAAATGTGCCAAAGCTAGCCAAAGGACGATATGGGTTATGGTTAGGTCATTGTGGACTTTCAGAGGGTTATTTATCTATTTATGGGTGACCAGAGTTGATTTGGGGTCCATTGGTAGGTCCAATGAGGATGTGTATTCTACACCGGGTCGGATTGGTTGACTCCCTACTTCTATTGTTGAGGGATGTGCCATTCAGTTAGAGTTGAGCTTATTCGCGTTCTAATCTGATCTATGTGTTACTCCTCTATGCTGTGAGGGGTAGTGATTTTTTGGTTATATGCACACATGGTACGGTTCTATTTGGGTCTTGTGACAGAATTTGAGCGAGATGGGTATTAGGGTGCCAAATGATTGATTGCGCATTGGTTATGCTCTTTCTGTATTGTGGTACTATGTTATTTTCCTCTCCGTGATTATGGTCATGCACCTTGGGTACTTGATGTCAAATTGCGCGTGGTTATTGATTTTGAGCATGGTGGCTGAGGTATTTCATAGACCAGTGTTTGGATGGGGTCACACATTGCAACAGAATTATGTCGAGACATGGTCCTTTGTATTAGATTCGTGTGTTATGGTTCTACAGGGTGTGATGGGTTTTTAGCATTGTGTTGTGGCGGTACTTGTTGAGCTTGCGGGATGGTTCTCTCGTTTGAGTCATTTTCCATGTTTGAGTCCATTTGAATTGTTGCGTATTGGTGCACGAATTGCACAGTTGTGGCTTTGTGTAATATTGATGTGGCATGTCAGTAGAGTAGCTAGTATTTGAGAAGATGAGGTCGTCGGATCTAGAATGGGTGCTATCGAATTTGATTGTGGTATATCTGAAAGGATAATGACGCTGATCGACTTAGAAATTTGTTATAGTTCTTGTCAAAGGAGAGGGAGCTCAATGACATGTTGATCTGATGAATGATTATGAGTTATGCGTGTTTCTTTCATCATCGGTAGTGTACGAAAGTTTTAGAACAAGGTTTTGTTTAATATGAGGTTTTTCACCGGAATTGGATTGTATTGAGCAGTTACTGTGATCAGAAATTTTGTTATGGGTATTTGAGTTATGTGGTATATCCTGTGATTGTGTCTTGAGTTATGGTTATGGATTTATACAACTTGTTAAACTTATACAGTGTGTAGATTGCGACGTTCGGGTCTTGTAGGAAATTTCGGATGTTGGAAACTGGATTGTGTGGTTTACAGGATAAGATTGAACCAATGATCTTTAGTATGTTGTGTTGTCAGGCCTATATGGAATAGGTTGACGTGGGATAACCCCCGAGTATGTCCATGGTAAGGTTACACGGCGGTTTGATGGCTTTGGAACAACTCTTGGCACGTTCGCGGATGGATGTATGTTTAAGTGGGGGAGGATATGACGACCCGATCGCTCGTTTTGAGCATTTGCATTCCGTTCAGCTATTTGAAGTCATGATCAACATCATATGATGTATTATGACTTGGGTGAATCGTCGGTTTTGGATTTTCAGGTTATTCGGATTCGATTTGGAAGAATGAATTTTATGATTTAAGCTTTAAATTGGAAGAGTTGACCAAGTTTGACTATTATGTATTTGACCCCGGAATGGAGTTTTGATGGTTCCGTTAGGGTCGGATGGTTCTTTTGGACTCAGGCGTATGCTCGGATTTAAGGTTTCAACACAAATTGGTGAAAATTGGAAATTTGAAGGTTTGGAAAGTTCATAAGTTTGACCGGAAGTTGACTTTGATGATATCGGATTCAGATTGTGGTTCTGGGAATTGGAATAGCTTTATTATGTCATTTGATACTTGTGTGCAAAATTTGGGTTTATTCCGGGTTGATTTGATATTTTTCAGCAAGCGTTTTGGAAGTTCAAAGTTCATTCAGTTCAGTATGAGGTGTGATTCATCATTTCGATGTTGTTATTTGTGATTTGAGGCCTCGAGTAGGTATCTGTTGTGTTTCAGGACTTGTTGGTATGTTCATACGGGGTCCCGAGGGGCTCGAGCGTATTTCAGATTGATTTTAGACCATTTTCCTTCATTTTTGGTACTATTGTGTTTTGCTAATTTCTGGTGTCACAATTCTTCATCGCGATCAGGGACTTAGAGGTGCGATCTTGTAAGGGAAATTGGAGCAGAGTAGTTCTTCTTCTACGCGTTCGCGAGTGATGATCCATGTTCGCGTAAGTTGTGGCAGTTTGAGCATCGCGTTCGTGCTGGTGAGCACGCGTTTGCGTAGTTTTTGGGACTGAGCTAGGCCATTTTGGTTATCTTTTCGCATTCACTAGGTTTCTTCCACTAACGCGTAGTTATGTCAGTTGTGTGTACAGTGATCGCGAGCCTGCTAATGAGATAGCTTAGGGCATTTTCTTGGAGAATTGCTTTTTCTTCTTCGCGATCGCGAGGGTGTTTCCGTGATCACGATTCATTAAGTCACCCAGTGGTTATAAAGTACTCTATTTCGGAGGTTTCAGCCATTTTAAAAATTTGGAGCTGTGGAGCTCGGATTGAGATGATTCTTGAAGTAATTTTCACCATGTGGATTGGGGTAAGTGTTCTCTACCCATTTTTTTATTTTATATCATGAATCTATCTTTGTTTTCGGCATTTGGTTGATGTATTTTAAAGAGAAATTGGAGGTTTTTATCTAAAACTTCATAAAATGAATTTGAGTTTTGAACATCGATTTGGAGTCAGATTTGAGTGAAACTAGTATGGTTGGACTCGAAATTGAATGAGTTGTCGGATTTTATGAGTTTTTCGGTTTTCGAGGTGCAGGCCTCGATTTGAAGTTTTGGTTGATTTTGGGCTTTTGAGTAAAGATTCGACCTTTATCAATTGAAATTGTTTCCTTAAGCATTATTTGTTGTTCTTTAGTTGCTTTTGGCTAGTTTCGAGCCGTTCGGAGGTCGGTGTGCACAAGATGGCATTTTTGGAGCATCGTTTGGCTTGCTCGGTATTGGATTTGGCTTGTTCGAGGTAAGTAACACTTTTGAACTTGGAGCTAAGGGTATGAAACCTGATTATACGTGTTACGCGATTTGTTTGGAGGTGACGCACATGCTAGGTGACGGGCATGTGGGCGTGCACCATAGTAATTATGACTCAATCGATTCCATAGAGCTGTATAGTCAATTAACTTGTATTTTTGCATGTATTTTCCATGTGTTAGAGAAATTGAGTTGTAACTCATACTAGAAATAATGCTTAGGAATATGTTGGTATTATTGGGGCCCCTTGAGGTCGTTTCTGTTGTTGAATTATATGTTTAAATCTAAACGAGCTGAGCATCTTATCCCTGAGTTATTTTCTTGTATCATTATTATTTTTTTGTTATGAACTGTGGCTGGTTATCAGCATTGGATCCTGATCCATGTCCCAGCCCATCATTGCTTTCAACCTAAGGTTAAGTTTATTACTTATTGAGTACATAAGATCGGTTTTACTCATACTACACTTCTACACCTTGCATGCATATGTTGGATACTGATATTGCTGAGTACGGTGGGAGCCAGATTTGAAGATGTACCTGTGTTCCAGTCATAGTTTCCTCTTGATCTTGGTAGATTTAGTATTTAAAATATGTTCATGTACATTTCAAATAGATGGTGTATTTTATTTCAAACGCGTTGTAACTCTATATCTTAGAAGCTCATGATTTGTACTATCAGTCCTTGGGAAATTCTTGTAAGAAGAAATTGTATTATCATTTTTTTTCTTGATAAATCTCATTAATTTGGATAGTTGTTAGTTGTCTTACCTAGCCGGTTGGGTTAGGTGCCATCACGACTAGTTGGATTTCGGATCGTGACACTAGTACTGAAGTGCGTCCTTCCACATCAAGAAAAAGACCAAGAAAAGGTGGCTCCAAATTGTCAAAGGTCATTACTGTAAACAAGATATTGACTATAGAGCTATACAACTGATGAAACCAAGAAGAAAGTCATGTCCATCAATGACGAATATGAGAGGTGATAGAAGCTTTGGAATTCTTGAGGCTCGGAGGCCCTTTTTCTGTCACTCAAACACATTAAACCCTTCGTCAATCCTTTTGAGCCTGTTTCATTTTTCTGACCCCTTCTCTTTTGGAATCAAGTATAGAGTAAAAAAAGAAAGATAATTGAAGATTCATGATACCATAAATGCTAGGGCAATACAATTTTAAAAAAAAAGAGAAGAAAAAAAGAAAAGAGAAAAGAAAGAAAGAAAAAATTAAAAAAAAACAACAAGGACCTTTCGTGTTAGTTTGAACTATGTTTGACTTGATTCTTTTAAAAGATACGTAGGCAGCTCTACACTAGGGTTCAGTCCAACCAAATCAAAAATAAAAATTTCCTAGTATCTGTAACTGCGACAGAAGTTTTTTATGTTTTTTATGAAGAGTCGATTCCAAGTGTTGTAAGTTACAACCCCGTCATCTTGAGTCTATTTTGAGACTTCATGCAACCCTTTCTTTATAACCCTATCCAAACGCCTTCCAAATAAAGACCTCATAATAAGTCTTTCAGAATGCTAAGGAAAGCACACAATAAGTAACAATGTCACACAACATAGAACAATGTACAATGTTAAGTTGCTCGCACTAAAAGGGGGAAATAATGAATGAAAATGAGAGAGTCTTATTGGTGAAAAACGTCATGGGTACTGTAAGGGGATGGAAAGTAGAGATAAATAAACGATAGAGGCTGGTTGGTAAAAACCTTTCGAGGCACTGGTTTTCAAAGGTGAGCTGTGATTTGATGCAAATGATTGGCACAAAGAGGCTAACTTCAAAGACGAAAGAGAATAACAAGAAGAAAGGGTAGATTGGATGGATAGATTTGGATGCTTAGTCCAAAATGCATGTCATGATCATTAGAGTTGGCTACCATATTCAAAAAATCCCCTTAATTCTTTCTTCCCCCCTAAATCGGCATTTTTAGTTAAATATTATTCCTTCTCACTTCTACATCGCGTTATTGTCTACATTTGCATTATTATTTTGAGCCAGTATTTGTTTAAACAAATAAGAAATAATTTCAAAATCTGTTACTAGCTTTATCCCTGTACAAAGCAAATTCTACCCTAGAACATCAAAGAGGGCATACACAAGAAGCAACATACAACAAGTTTGTTAAAGTTAAACAAGATCTAAGGGTTCATGCAGATGGAAGTTCCAAAAAGAAAAGTTTGGTGGTATATTTGTTTAGCATCCAACAAACAAAGGGACACAAAATTGATTACCGTTTCCCTAAAGTGTAAAATAAAGAATGTTGGGGCATACACGACATTGTCAAAGGCACACATATATATGTGATCTCCTTCGATAAGCCGAACAAAGTGTTTCAAAGAAATCTAAAAGTTCCCTAAGAAAGACTTGCTTCATGGGCAAAACTGATAGCACCATAGACACAAATCGATATCAGGTGCAAAATAATCAAGTTTGATTTTTAAAAGGAAAAAACCACCAAAGCGAAGACTTGCTTTATAGACAAGGTTCAGCAACACCTTAGACATCCGGGTACGAAATGATCGAGGGTGACAATGGAAAGCCAAGGTTTCCATAAAGTAATATGGAGTATCCGAGCAACTCGGTCCCACACTGATAGAATTAATTCTTTAGCAAGGTGACGCGAATTCAAACTACTCAAGGCATCAAGGCCACAAACTAACTACCACTATTAAACTCACAAATATTTCTTTGTTTGAAGAAGGAAACAAAGTAGTGTAGAAATGAAGTTCTCAAAGAACGAATGTCACAAAAGGTACATTTTTCAAAGTCTCTACTTTTTCATTCTAGGCATTCCCATAATCACATCATCTGCCACTGCATTCTCCAGCATAAGGCAGACAAGTCCTTAGTTGAGGTTCCATTTTGACATAGGGTACACTACTCCCTAATCGCATTAGTATAGGGTACACTAATCCCTAGTTGTATTTTCTAACGTAAGGTTCCCCAATCCTTAGTGAGGTTCCGTTTTAATACAAGGTAAGCTATCCCCTGGTTACCTTCTCTCAGTGATACAATGCGCAAACCCCCTACTTATATTCTCTCTTTGTGATATAGGGCGCCAACCCCTAGTTACATTCGATATCAGTGATACAGGGTGCCAACCCCTGGTTACATTCCATGTCAGCAATACATGGCACCAACCCCTAAGTCCTTCAACTTCATTCGTAGGAGACGCAATTCCTAGTCTGAGTTATTCCAATAGGAGACACACTTCCTAATCTGAACCATCTATCCTAGGAGACGCACATCCTAGGCTGAGTCCTTAAAGGTAACGACCCGACCGGTCGTGTCACGACCCCAAATATGAAACCGACCGTGATGGCGCGTATCATGATACTAGGCTAGCCAATCCACCGGGAAAATAATATAAGGACTTTCCCTTAAATTCGAAACTATTCGATATTCCACAAAATTCTTCCGGTTAAGCAGTTTAAAGCAACAAAACGAATAAAAATAGTTTATACACTTCCCCAAAGACCAGAGTCAACCGTCATGAGAATCTACAAACAATATCGCGTACTACTATTTCCTTACTACAACCAGTTCTAGGAAATGATATCAAATAACAGGATAAGAAGTGAAAGAGGGCATGCTGCAGATGCCAAACAACTACCTCAAAATCCCGAACAAAACTCCAAGAGAATGTGAAAATAGCTAGCGCTCAGATCCAGCACCTGAATCTGCACACAAGGTGCAAAGGATAATGTGAGTATGCCAACTCAGCAACAATGAAAGTAAATAATGTCTAAGGCAACAAAACACGTAAAAAGCAGTCATAAAATACACAGAGAATGAACTCCTTTCAGAAAACACAAATACGATGCCTTACAACATTTAAAACTCAATCTCAGTAAATATCATTTGAAATGTGCCTTCTCACAAATTCCATAAAAATCAAGGTAATTTAATATAAAAATGAAAGAAATGATAGATAGCCTCTCGGGCAAAAACATATTTCATAAATCATCCCTCGGGCCTAACATCCCTCAGAATCAGTCACTCATCATCACTTTGTATGAGCCCCTCGGGCAACCTCACAGTCACTCATGCCTCCCAATCACTCGTCACTCGGCACTTGACACTCGGCACTCGCACTCAGTAGATANGTGTACAGACTCCGGAGGGGCTCCTATAGCCCAAACACTAATATCAAGCCATCTCGTGGCATAATCACTCAGGCTCTCGGCCTCTCACATATCATAAACAATGTAACATGCTGCGGCGTGCAGGCCGATCCCATAGCATCCTCACAACATAGGCCCTCAGCCACACTTAGTCAGAAATCTCTCAAAAATCCACTCGGGCTATCAGTAAAACGGGGTACTAGACCCAAAATATCATTTTTTTATATCACAAAATAGTGTAAATAAGACTGAGTTTCGAAATCAGTTATACATAATATGGCTGAGTGTAAATCATAAGTTAACACAGTGAGGAATAACAGTAAAATCCCCCAAGGGATCCAAATACATGGCACGAGGCCCAAATGCGGCATTCCGCCGAAGACATAGTAATAATCTATAAAACATGAAATATCATATGATTTAGAATCAAATACGCAACTCAATAATTGCCACAGGATGGACCAAGTCACAATCCCCTACCAATGCACGCCACACACTCGTCATCCAGCATGTGCGCCACTCCAAAAATAGTGAGAAAATACGAAGTCCGGGATTTCATACCCTCAGGACAAGATTTACAGTCATTACTTACCTCAAACCGGCCCAAATACTAATCCGCGATGCTCTTGCCTCTCGAATCGGCTCCCGATTGCTCCGAATCTAACCAAAACTAGATTAATATCATCAATATACGCTAAAGGAACAAAGCCCACACAAAAATTATCAAATTTAACCAAAATTCCTGAAATTGGCCAAACCCGACCCCCTCGGGCCCACGTCTCAGAATTCTATAAAAATCACATCACAAGAATCCTCATCCTTTCCCGAGTCTATACATATAAAATGCATCAAAATCCAACTACAAATGACCCCTAAATTCCTCAATTTAAGTCTCAAATTCCCAATCCCTTAACCCCCAATTTATACCATTAAATTCCACTAATTCCATGCTTAATCCATCAAATATCAACATAGAATCGAGTTTTAGGTCCAAGAAACTTATCTCCATGGAAATCCCTTGAATCCCTCTTCAATTTTCTCCCAAAAGCCTCAGCCCACAAGAAAATATGATGAAAATGCCTAAAATTCACGAAGACAAGTATTTATATCCTCTGCCCAGCGAAAATCGCATCTGAGGCCTTTTCCTCGCACCTGCGGACCCGCACCTGCGGTCCCAGGTGTGCACCTGTGAATTCCCACTTAACAGACCACTTCCGCACCTGCGCTCCACTTACCGCATCTGCGGAAAACTTTCGCTTCTGCGGTTCCTTCCCATCTCCCCCATTTTCGCACCTGCGATGGCCAACCCGCACCTGCGGCCACCCGTCCGCATCTGTAGGATCACAGAACAGCAAACACCAACAAACTCTAATGCCAAAAATCTCATCCGTCAACCATTCGAACTCATCTCGAGGTCCTCAGGACCTCAACCAATAGAAACCCCAAGTCCTATATGATCACCCAAACTTAGACGAACCCTCGGAACACCCAAAACCACAACAAAACACCAAATAAATCCAAAATTCGAGCCTAAGGATTTCTAACTTCTGAAATTCGCCAACGATGCCGAAACCAACCAAACATGCCCGAATGACCTAAAAATTTGCACACACTTCCAAAATGACACTACGAACTTGTCCCAACTTTCGGAATTCCATTCCGACCCAGATAGCTAATTTTTCACTACCGACAGGAAATTGCCAAAAACTAAATTTCGCCAATTCAAGCCTAATTCTACTCCGTACCTCCAAATGACATTCCGAACACACACCTAAGTCTCAAATCACCTAACGAAGCTATCCGAGCCACCAAACCCTCATTCCGAGATCGTTTACCTAATCGTCAACCTCCGGTTGACTTTTCTAACCATATGGCCAACTTAAGAGACTAAGTGTATCATTTCTCACCACGACCACTCCGAAACTGAACCAACCGACTCAAAATGACAAAATTAGGCTAAACAACACACAATAAAGCAGAAACAGGGGAAACAAGGCTAAATTTTACGGAAAGACCGACCGGGTCGTTATATGTTATTTTGCTTTCTAGAACACCATTACCCTAAATAAGACTCCCTATATGTATTTTACTGCTTTATGACTTGCGGGGATGATTGGTTTGATACTTGGAAGGGTTCGGGTTGAAATCAGAACAATTGGTTCATTAAGTTGGGCTTAAAAGGCTAAGTTTGACGTCGGTCAATATTTTGAGTAAATGACCTCGACATTGGGATTTAACAGTTCTAATAGGTTCATATGATGATTTAGGACTTGGGCGTGTGCTCGGTTTGGGTTTTGGATGACCCGGGAGCATTTCGGCGCCTAATATCAAAAGTTGGTTCTTGAAGTTCTTTAAAATTTGGTTTGGAATGGGTTTTGGTGAAATTGGGATCCAAATAGAATTCCAAGACCAAGAATAGTTCTGTAATATCATTTTATACTTGCACGCAAAATTTGGTGTAATTCCGAGTTGATTTGATAGGAATCAGACGAGCGAAAGTCTTTTTAGAAATTTTTGAGTTCATGAGTTAATTCATGCGTTTCGCGTCCGAATCGTAGTTTTTGATGTTATTTTCGTGTTTTGATCACTCGAGCAAGTTTGTACGAGGTTATTATAGTTGTGTGGGTAGTTGGTGTGGAGCCCCGGGGTGCTCGAGTGATTTTCGGACGTGTGGAAGGAGTTGAAAACACTCCAATTTTCTGGTGTTCATGGCAGTTGCTGCAAGTCTCGCAAATTGTTTGATTTTGTGAGTCTCGAATTTGCGATAAAGTCTTTGCATTTGCGATGAAGCTTGTCTAGGCATAGCTTGCAATTTCGAGAGAAACAATCGCATTTGCGACCGTGCGTTCATCGCATTTGCGACCTGGACAGGGAGAACGCCAATTCACATTGGCGATGATGTTTTTGCATTTTCTAACCAATGCGACATCTGAGACCTCTGCACAACTCATTTAATACAGGACTTAGGCAATTTATTTCAGTTCACTTCATCTCTTGGGTGATTTTTGGAGCTTTTGGAAGGGGGTTTTCACCTAGCACTTTGAGGTAAGTAATTACTACATCACATGAGTTAAATACATAGATTATGGGTAGATTAACATGTGAAAAATTGGTAAAAATCAAGGGTTTAGAAGAAAAACCTAGGTTTTGGGTAAAATTGAGATTTAACCACGAAAAGGGTTATGGTATTTGGTAAAAATCATATATTTATGTTCCTAAGGTTACGGGTAACAACTTTCTTCGAAAATTTGTAGAATCTGGGCACGTGGGCCCCGGGGTGAATTTTAGGAATCTGGCATTTTGGGTTGGGGAATCACTTTAACAGTGGGGATATGAACTTTTGATCATAGATTAATTAATTTATATAATGCTTGACTGGTTCCGAGTCGTTTGGCACCAAATTCGAAAGGTTTGAGCACGTTCTTGAGTCGGGAAGTGAGCCTTGAGACGAGCTAAGTCTCTTTTCTATACTTGTAAGAGAGAAATTTTCCCATAGGCAAATTAAATAATGTATGTGACTATTTGTGGGGGGCTATGTACGTACGAAGTGAAGAGGGTCTGTGCGTAGCTACTATTTATGCTAATTCTGAGTAGTGTAGGACCCCTATCATGCTATATTTGAACAATTTGTGCCTTTACTTGTCAATTGGAGTACATAAATCGTAGTTCTATAAATTGTACAAAGATTCCAAAGGGATAAGTTTTCACTCATTTGAGATTATAACTAGAACATTTAACTGTTATTGAAAAACTTGTGTTTCTTTGAGTGTTTTTCTATTGTGGAGCGGGCCGAGCGCCTAGACAGATTATATAGATGCATCTATGGTCCGCAACGTTTGACCCTCGGCAGTGCACATTTAAATATTATTGCGTTGGTTCGAACCGTACGACCTCGACATTATTTGCACATGTTAACTCTTGGAAATAATAATTGTGAAAAAAAATATTTTTCATCTCTTGTTGTTGAGTTTTTAGTACATTATTGTAATCCATGCTTAATTATGATTTTGATTTATTATCATTAGCCTTAGTAAGTGTCAAATAGACCCCTCGTCACTACTTCTTCGAGGTTAGACTGGATACTTACTGGGTACATATTATTTTATGTACTCACCCAACACTTCTGCACTTAACTGTGCAGGATCTGAGGCAGGTGCATATGTATATCCATCCGTCGTGCACTCCTGATCTGGGTTGAGATTCCATGGTGAGCTGCCTTTTCAAGCCATTCAACAGCATGCCAGAGTCTCTCTCTTTTATTTTTGGATTCTGTTTATTTCTTTTCGGACAGTAGGATAGACATTCTTTGCTATAATCTACTAAGTTGCCCATATACGTGTGACACTAGATCTTGGAATGTGTTAGTAGACTTATGGATTTTGGGTTCTATCCTTATGCTTATAAACATTTATACTGGTTTCACATATTAATTTAAATCGGTCTCTTGTCAAATCTTTTAAGTTTAGGAAAAATCACTACATGGGAAATTAGTAAAAATAAAAATGTTATTAAGTTATTCGTTGTCGGCTTGTCTAGCAATGGTGATGGACGCCATCACGATCTGATTAATTGAGTTGTGACAACATGGTATCAGAGCACTAGGTTCACGTAGGTCTCACAAGTTATGGGCAGGTCTAATAGAGTCTTGCGGATCAGTGTGGAGACGTCCATACTTATCTTCGATAGGCTATAGGATGTTAGAAACTACTCTCTATTCATCTCCTATCGTGAAGTTGATGGTATACTATGTTTCTTCCTTCTATTGTCTCACAGATGGTGAGAACACGCGCAATAGATGTTCCTGACCCGGGAGGAGCTGCTCTCGGGGAGGGCACCGGCCCGAGGTAGGGGGCAAGGACATCCCAAAGTTGCCCCAGTTGCATCACTAGAGAATCCAGTGGAGGATCCCATAGTTGAGGAGCAGGGTGAGGTGCCCGCAGTATAGCTTGCCTCGGTCGACTTTACGATAGCACCGGGCTTCCAGGAGGTCATGGGCCGTATGCTAGGGTTCATTGATTCTCTGACTTAGGCCGGTTTACTGCCAGCAGATCCGGACACATCTCAGGCGGGAGGGGAGAGAAAAGACCCCTACCGCTCAGGCTCCTGGGCATGCAGCCGCTGTATATCATACCCCGGGAACTCTTCTCATGGGCAGAGCTCATCCAGTCGCAACAGCTGTACCTGAGCCTAGATTAGCTGCGGTCGACGAGCCGCAGAAGATTTTGGACAGATGGACTAGTCTTCACTCTCCAGTCTTTGAGGGTGAGTGGCATGAGGATCCTCAGGACTTTATTGATAGGTACAGGGATAGACTGCACAACATGATGATATTGGAGTCTCGCAGAGTGGATTTCACTACCTTTCAGTTGGAGGGCAGAGCATGTAGGTGGTGGCAGTCTTATCTTCTTGGCAGACCAGCAGATTCCCCATACATGACTTGGGACCAGTTCACACGCCTATTCTTGGACATGTATATTCCACCCTCTTAGAGGGAAGAGCTGCGATTCCATTTTAAGCAGCTCCATCAGGGCCAGATGTTCGTGACTGATTATGAAGATAGATTTTCTGAGCTGTCTCTCCATGCACTCATGATACTCCCTACTGAGGTGGAGCGGGTGCAGAGGTTTATTACGGGGTTGCTCAGGTATTCAAGCTAGTATGGACCGAGAGGTAGAGATGGGGAATTCCTACCAACTAGTAGTGGATATTTCTTGGAGGATCGAGGGCTATCGTCAGAGGGGTAGGGAGCAGATGCAGCAGGTTAAGAAGGACTGTTACTCCCGGGAGTTCAAAGGTGCCCCAGCTGGGGGCAGAGGTCAGTTCAAGAAGGGTCAGCCCAGTATGCCCCCATATCCAGCACCACCGCCTCCACGCAGTGCCCCAACGCGACCCTATTTCAGCGCTATGCCGGAGAGTTCTTACCAACCGCCAGCTATTCAGGGTCCTTCCAGTGGGTACTCCGGCCATCCGGGTTCTTCTATTTCTTACTTCAGTGCCATGCCAGATAGCTCATATCGACCGCCAGCTATTCAAGGTTCTTCCGGTGGGTGTTCAGGCCATCATGGTCAGACTTTAGGGTAGCATGTACCACACCGAGAGGTTGTTTTGAGTGCAGGTATCTTAGCCATGTGCGGAGGTTTTGTTCAGGCTTCGGGGCAAGGCAGTACAGCAGGGTCAACATCCCATGATTACAGCTCTAGTAGCCGTACCAGCTGTCCGACCATCGAGAGGGGAGGGAAAGCGGGTAGAGGCCGTCCCATAGGTGGAGTACAGGCAGGTGAAGGCCATCCAGGTAGTGCGCCAACCAGATTTTATGCTTTTTTGGCCAGACCAAATGTAGTGGTCTTAGATGCCGTGATCACATGTATTATCTCTGTCCGCGGCAGGGATGCTATAATATTATTTAATCTAGGATCCACCTATTCATATGTATCATCCCTGTTTGCTCATTTTTTTGATATTCCTCGTTAGTCCTTGGGTACTCCTGTTTATGTGTCCACTCCTGTAGGCGATTATGTTGTTGTGGATCAGATATATCGGTCCTGTGTGGTTACGTTCTGTGGGTATGAGACTAAGTTGGATCTTTGGTTGCTTGATATGACCGACTTTGAGGTCATGGGCATGGACTGGTTATCCCCATATCACGCCATCCTTGATTGCTATGCCAAGACTGTTACCTTAGCGGTGCCAGAGTTGCCGAGATTGGAGTGGAAGAGTTCATCTGTCAGTACATCTAGTCGGGTTATATCTTTTATGAAGGCTCGAGACATAGTCGACAAGGGTTGTTTGACTTATCTAGTCTATATTCGGGATACTACCCCAAAGTCTCTGCCGATTGATTCAATGCCAGTAGTTCGGGAGTTCACCGATGTGTTTCCCTCTAACCTTCCAGGCATGCCGCCAGATCGTGATATCGATTTATGTATTGAATTCTCCAGGCACCTAGACTATATCTATCCCACCGTACCGTATGGCTCCGAAAGAGTTGAAGGAGTTGAAGGAAAAACTTTTTGAGTTGCTAGAAAAGGGGTTCGTCAGATCGAGTGTATCACCTTGGGGTGCACTGGTATTATTTGTGAAGAAGAAATATGGGACTATGCGGACGTGCATTGATTATTGCCAGTTGAACAAAGTCACCATTAAGAACAAGTACCCGTTGTCGTGTATTGATGATTTGTTTAACCAATTTCAGAGTGCTAGAGTGTTTTCTAAGATTGACTTGAGATCGAGGTACCATCAGTTGAAGATTCGAGACTTAGATTTTCCGAAGACTGTATTCCGTACTAGATATGTCCATTATGAGTTTCTAGTGATGTCTTTCGGCTTGACTAATGCCCCAGTGGCATTTATGGATTTGATGAACAGGGTGTTCAGGCCTTATATTAATTTGTTCGTCATTGTCTTCATTGATGACATATTTATCTACTCACGTAGCCTGGGGGAGCACGAGCATCATTTGAGAGTAGTGCTCCAGACTTTGCGAGAACAGAAGCTGTATGCTAAGTTCTCTAAGTGTGAGTTTTGGTTGGATTCTGTGGCATTCTTGGGGGATGTTGTATCAGGTGAGGGTATTAAGGTGGATCCCAAGAAGATTGAGACGATTCAGAGTTGGCCGTGTCCTACTTCGGCGGCCGAGATCAGGAGTTTCTTGGGGTTAGCAGGTTATCATTGCCGGTTTGTGGAGGGATTTTCATCCATTGCAGCACCTTTGACTAGATTAACCCAGAAGGGTGCTCAGTTTCGTTGGTCCGATGATTGTGAGGCGAGCTTTTAGAAGCTCAAGACAGCTTTGATGACAAAACCAATATTTGTGTTGACTTCTGGTTCGAAGATGTGTACGGTGTAATACGATGCTTCACGTATTGGCTTGGGTTGTGTATTGATGCAGGAGGAGTGAGTTATTGCATATGCTTCACGTCAGCTGAAGCTCCATGAGAAGAATTATCCTGTGCACGATTTGGAGTTGACCGCGATTGTTCATGCTCTTAAGATCTGAAGGCATTATCTATATGAGTGTCCTATGAGGTTTACACCGATCATCGCAGTTTGCAGCATTTTTTCAAGCAGAGGGATCTCAATTTAAGGCAGCACAGATGGCTTGAGTTACTGAAGTATTATGACATCACCATTCTTTATCATCCAGGAGACGAGAATGTAGTTGCGGATGCCTTGAGTAGGAAGGCAGAGAGTATGGGTAGTTTGGCATTCATTTCAGCGGAGGAGAGGCTTCTAGCCTTGGACATTCAGTCTTTGGCTAACAAACTTGTACAGTTGGATATTTCAGTGTCCAGCCGAGTTCTTGCATGTGTTGTTGCCCAGTCTTCACTATTAGGGTAGATCAAGGATCGTCAGATTGATGATCCGCACTTGGCAGTCCTTAGAGAGACGGTACTACAGGGTAGTGCCAAGGAGATTTCTATTGGCGAGGATGGTGTTCTGCGACTCCAGGGTCGTCTATGTGTTCCTAATGTCGATGGCCTGAGGGAGAGGATTCTAGAAGAGGCGCACAGTTCTCGATATTCCATTCATCTAGGTGCCACGAAGATGTATCGTGACCTGAGGAAACATTATTAGTGGCGGCGGATGAAGAAAGACATAGTTGGGTATGTAGCTAGGTGCCTAAATTTTCAGCAGGTTAAGTATGAACACCATAGGCCAGGAGGTCTACTACAGCAGATCACAACCCGAGTGAAAGTGGGAGCGCATCACTATGGACTTCGTAGTTGGGTTGTCGAGGACTTTGCAAAATTTTGATGCAGTTTGGGTCATTGTATACAAGTTGACCATGTCGAGACACTTCATTCCAGTTGCCACTACTTATACTTCAGAGAGGTTGGCCCAGATTTATATTTGGGAGATAGTTCGGTTGCACAGTGTGCCTTTTTTCATCATATCAGATAGAGGCCCTCAATTCACTTTGCATTTCTGAGAGCCGTACAGAGTGAGTTGGGGACCCACGTAGAGCTCATCATTGCATTTCATCCACAGACCGACGGGCAGTCAGAGCGGACAGTTCAGTCCTGGAGGACATGCTCAGAGCATGTGTGATTGACTTTGGGGGAAAATGGGATCATTTCTTTCCCTTGGCCGAGTTCTCTTAAAATAATAGTTACCAGCCTAGTATCGAGATGGCCCCATTCGAGGCGTTATATGGTCGGCGATGTCGTTCTCCCATTGGGAGGTTTGAGCCCGACGAGGCTAGGTTGTATGGTACCGATTTGGTGAAGGATGCCTTGGAAAAGGTGAAGTTGATTCAGGAGTGACTCCACATGGCATCTCCCGGCAGAAGAGTTACGCGGATCGGAAGGCGCGTGACTTATCATTCATGGTAGGCGAGAAGGTTCTCTTGAAAGTATCGCCGATGAAGGGGATCATGAGGTTTGAGAAGAAGGTAAATTTGATCCCAAGGTTTATAGGCCCATTTGAGGTGTTGAGGCAAGTTGGGGAGGTTGCTTATGAGCTTGCTTTGCCTCCCATTCTATCGGGAGTTCATCCGGTTTTCCATGTATCGATGCTCCGGAGGTATCATCCCAACTTGCATATGTTAGACTTCAGCACTATTCAATTACATGAGATCTTAAGTTATGAAGAGGATCCAGTTGCCATTGTTGATAAGCAGGATCACCAGTTGAGATCCAAGAGGATTTCTGCAGTGAAGGTCCAGTAAAGGGGCCAACCAGTCGAGGAGGTGACTTTGGAGTCCGATGAGGACATGCAGGGAAGATATCCTCACTTGTTCAGCACTCCAGGTATGATTCTAGACCCGTTCGAGGACGAATATTTTTTAAGAGGTGGAGAATGTAAAGACCCGACCGGTCATTTTGCTTTCTAAAACCCCGTTCCCCTAAATAAGACTCCCCGTATGTGATTTTATTGTTTTGTAACTTGCGGGGATGGTTGGTTTGAGACTTGGAAGGGTTCTGATTGAAATCGGTACAATTGCTTCCTTAAGTTGACCTTAATAGGCTAAGTTTGACTTCGATCAAAATTTTGAGTAAACGGCCTATACAGTTCTAATAGGTTTGTATGATGATTTAGGACTTGGGTGTATGCTCGGTTCGGGTTTTGGATGACCCGAGAGCGTTTCAGTGCCTAATATCAAAAGTTGGTTCTTGAAGTTCTTTAAAATTTGGTATGGAACGGTTTTTGGTGTTGTTGGGGTCCAAACAGAATTTCGAGACCGTGAATAGTTATGTAATGTCATTTTAGACTTTGCACGTAAAATTTGGTGTCATTTCGAGTTGATTTGATAGGAATCGGACGAGCGGAAGTCTTTTTAGAAATTTTTGAGTTCATGAGTCAACTCATGTGTTTTGCGTTCAAATCATAGTTTTTGATGTTATTTCCGTGTTTTGATAGCTCGAGTGAGTTTTTATGAGGTTATTAGACTTGTGTGGGTAGTTGGCGTGGAGACCCGGGGGGCTCGGGTGAGTTTCGAACATGTGGAAGGAGTTGAAAACACTCCAGTTTTCTAGTGTTCTCGGCAGCTGCTGCAGGTCTCGCAAATTGTTCGTATTTGTGAGTCTCGCATTTGCGAGAAAGGCTTCGCATTTGCGATGAAGTCTGGTCTGGGTATAGCTCGCAATTGCGAGAGAAACAATCGCATTTGCGACCCTGGATTGATCACATTTGCGATTCCCTTGTCGCATTTACGACCTGGGCAGGGGGAAAGCCCAATTCCCATTTGCGATGATTTTGTCTCATTTGTGACCTTCGCATTTACGAACCGGATGAGACCTCTGCACAACTCATTTAATGCGGGACTTAGGCCATTTATTTCATTTCTCTTCATCTGTTGGGTGATTTTTGGAGCTTTTGGAAGGCGGTTTTTGCCTAGCACTTTGAGGTAAGTACTTTCTACACCACATGAGTTAAATATATAGATTATGGGTAGATTAACATGTGAAAAATTGGTAAAAATCAAGGGTTTAGAAGAAAAACCTAGGTTTTGGGTAAAATTGAGATTTGACCACGAAAAGAATTATGGTATTTGGTAAAAATCATATATTTATATTCCTAAGGTTATGGGTAACAACTTTCTTCGAAAATTTCAGGAATTCGGGCATGTGGGCCCGAGGGTGAATTTTAGGAAGCATTTTGGGTTGGGTAATCACTTTAATAGTGGGGATATGAACTTTTGATTAATTAATTTATATAATGTTTGACTAGTTTCGAGTAGTTTGGCACCAAATTCGGAGGTTTGAGCATGTTCTTGAGTCGGGAAGTGAGCCTTGAGACGAGGTAAATCTTTTTTTTAGCCTTGTAAGAGGAAAATTTACCTATAGGCAAATTAAATAATGTATGTGACTATTTTTCGGGGGCTATGTACGTACGAAGTGACGAAAGTCCGTGCGTAGCTATTATTTATGCTAAGTCCGGGTAGTGTAGGACCCCTATCATACTATTTGAACAATTTGTACCTTTACTTGTCAATTGGAGTACTTAAATCGTAGTTCCATAAATTGTACCAAGATTCCAAAGGGATAAGTTTTCACTCATTTGAGATTATAACTACAACACTTAACTGTTATTGAAAAACTTGTGTTTCTTTGAGTGTTTTCCTATTGTGGAACGGGCCGAGCGCCTCAGTAGATTAAATAGATGCATCTATGATTTGTGTTGTTCGATGCTCAGCAGTGCACATTTAAATATTATTGCGTTGGTTCGGTCCGTACAACCTCGCCATTATTTGTGCGTGTTAACTCGTGGAAATAATAATATTGAAAAAAGATATTTTTCTTATCTTGTTGTTGAGTTTTTAGTACATTATTTTAATCCATGCTTAATTATGGTTTTGATTTATTATCATTAGCCTTAGTAAGTGTCAAGTTGACCCCTCGTCACTACTTCTTCGAGGTTAGACTGGATACTTACTGGGTACATATTGTTTTATGTGCTCACGCTACACTTCCGCACTTAACTGTGCAAGATCTGAGGCAGGTGCATCTGGATATCCATCCGGCGCGCACTCCTGATCTGGGTTGAGATTCCATGATAGCTTCCCATATACTTGTGACACTAGATCTTGGCATGTATTAGTAGACTTATGGCTTTTGGGTTCTATCCTTATGGTTATAAACATTTCTATTGGTTTCACATATTAATCTATATCGGTCTCTTGTCAAATCTTTTAAGTTAAGGAAAAATCACTACATGGGATATTAGTAAAAATGGAAATGTTATTAAGTTATTCATTGTAGGCTTGCCTAGCAATGGTGCTGGATGCCATCACGGCTTGATATGGAATTGGGTCATGACATTCAACATTATTCATAGGAGACGCACTTCCTAGTTTGAGCCATTCTAATAGGATACACACTTCCTAATCCAAGACCTTCAACCTCATTCGTAGGAGACACACTTCCTAGTTTGAGCCATTCTAATAAGAGACGCACTTCCTAATCTGACCCATCAATCCTAGGAGACGGACTTCCTAGTCCAAACCCTTTAACCTCATTCGTAGGAGACACACTTCCTAGTTTGAGTCATTCTAATAGGAGACACACTTCCTAATCTAAACCATTAAGCATAGGAGACACACTTCTCTGTCTAAGCACTTCAACCTTATTCGTAGGAGACACATTTCCTAGTCTGAGTTATTCCAATAAGAGACACACTTCCTAATCTGAACCATCAATCCTAGGGGACACACTTCCTAGTCCAAACCCTTCAACCTCATTTGTAGGAGACACACTTCTTAGTTTTAGACATTCTAATAGGAGACACACTTCCTAATCTAAATCATCAATCCTAGGAGACACACTTCCTAGGATGAGTCCTCAGCCTCGTTCGTAGGAGACTAACTTACTAGTTTGAGTTATTCTAATAGGAGACACACTTCATAAATCTGAACCATTGCCTAGGAGACATACTTCCTAGTCTAAGCCCTTCAACCTCATTCGTAGGAGACGCACTTCCTAGTTTGATCCATTATAATGGGAGACACACTTCCTAATCTGAACCATCAATCCTAGGAGACACACTTCCTAGTCCAACCATTCAACCTTATTCGTAGGAGACACACTTCTTAGTTTGAGTTATTCCAATAGGAGACACACTTACTAATTAAAACCATCAATCTTTGGCGAAGCACCTCCTAGTACAAATCCTTCAACCTCATTCGTAAGAGACACACTTCTTAGCTTTGAGTCATTCTAATAGGAGATTCACTTCTTAAATCTGAACCATTATGCCTAGAGATGCACTTCCTAGTCCAATCCCTTCAACTTCATTCGTAGGAGACACACTTCCTAGTTTGAGCCATTCTAATAGGGGATGCACTTCCTAATATGAACCATCAATCCTAGGAGACACACTTCCTAGTCCAAAACATTCAATCTCATTCGTAGGAGATGCACTTCTTAGTTTGAGTTATTCCAATAGGATATGCACTTCCAAATCAAAACCATCAATCCTAGGAGAAGAACCTCCTAGTACAAATCCTTCAACCTCATTCGTAGGAGACACACTTCTTAGTTTTGAGTCATCCTAGTTCATTCCAATAGGAGACACACTTTCTAAATCTGAACCATTAATCCTAGTAGACGCATTTCCTAGTCCAAGACTTTTGACCTTATTTGTAGGAGATGCACTTCTTCGTTTGAGCCATTCCATAGGAGATGCACTTCCTAATCTAAACCTTTTTTCCTTGGAGATGCACTTCCTAGTCCAACAACTTCAACTTCACCCGTAGGATACATACTTTCTAGCTTGAGTCAACCATGCTCGTTCTAATAGGAGACACACTTCCTAATATGGATCATTAATCCTAGGAGACACAATTCCTAGTTCCAGTCCTTAAATCTCATAGTCATTCCAATGCTACCCATGTGAGATGCACCTCCTAATCTAAGTTTTATCAGTTCTACTCCTAAAAGAAGCACATTCGATTTGGAGTCTTCAGTATTATTTTTGATTCATTAAAATAAAATAAGTTGATTTCCAACTTTATCCAAGAACTCAAAAAATTTTCTCAGTGCCAAACTGGGGCAGAAAATTTTGCTCGTTTTGTTCGTCTTTGATGGCTTTGCAGGCCCTGCCATATAGCACAAGTTGTGACGATTAAAGTTTGCAGTTTCATTTCTCATTGTTGATACCTAATTTTTCCCTATATTATTTTCAAAATGCATATATATTTTCAAAATAATGCATGAGTATCAATTGGTGTTTTCTCATAATTTTTTGTAATTTTAAAGGATTTTAAATTAATTTATTCCATCTTTTTATTATCTATATAATTACTAATTACATCACAAATGATTTTATAATAATTTTATTGCTTAATATTTATCATTTTATATTTATATTAAGCTTTAATTATTCTATGAATAAATATATTTATATCTTTAGGTTATAATTGCAATGACTTTGCAATAATAGCCCATGTGTTCATAATTACTTTATTTTTACATGAAAATGACTTATATATTTTTTCAATATCCAAATAATTATTTTAAATCATTTTCATACACAAATAACATTTTTTATCATTTATTACTATTTTTATAATTTATTTTATAAGATTAAATGTGTATTTATAAGATAGCCCCTTTTTAATTAATTTTCGGACTCCAGCCCAATAACCTACCTAGCCCAATTAAACCAACCCAATAACCCATATCCATAACCCGCCATAACCTATATTTAATCCTGGCCGTTGATCTCAGAAGATCAACGGTCCAACATCAACCTTCCTTTTTAATTACACTAATCCTAAACCCTACCCTCATTTCCCCCCAACCCACCGCCTCTGAATCCTTTTCTTCCCTCTCTTCTCTTTCACCCCCTTCTAACCCTAGCTCGCCGTCACTCATATTCCTTCGATTCATGGGGTTCTCTTGCGATTTCAGGCCTTATCAGGCCTCATCTCTCTACTGGTGTTGTGATTCTCATGCTACTTGATGGATTCTCAAGAGATTCGAACCAGACTTGGTTCCAAATCTCTCTTTTCTCGAATAATCCGTCTATATTCACCCCTATGTCTGTGAGTACTACCACTTTCGTGTTTCTATGGTTTCAAATCTTTGGTTCAAACCAGATTTGATTCACTTCTGTTTATCTTCATAAACTTAGCAATTTTTTGTTTGAATCTGTTCATATCTCTATAGATCTGAAGTATTTTTGTGTTTGTTTGGCATTTTTTCTCAAAGATTTTTTGTTTTGCTCTTATTGTTAAAGGATTTTTATTTTATCCTAAAAGCTAGGGTTTCAATTTTTAAGGAATTTCTGCAAAAAATGTTTAAAACATTTAAATGTTGAACTCTGGTGTTCTTCTTTACTTTTCGACTGATTTCTTTTGCTTGAATTACATCTCCATGCCTTTATGACTTAGGTTTTCAACTAATTCGACTATTTATTCCACTGTTCTTGCCCGTTTACCTCAACTTTGTAAATTAGCATGTTAATTGATTTTATTGCTTAAATTAGGGTTTGAAATTGTGTTAATAACGATATTTTCTTATCAGAGTTTTACCTATTCTTTACTTATGTGCGATTAGTAATTGGTGCTACTTTCCTTGATTCTATTACTGGCCTGATTTTTGTGCTTTGATTATTGGGGTTAATTTATAATGGATTTCTAGACTTACTGCTTACCTTATTTAGCCCTAATCTTGTCTGCTGATTTATTCCGTGAAAGATTCTCCTTAATTTAAATACTTACGTGATTCTATCCCATTAATTAGTTTGTGTTAACCCTAATTGATTGGTTAGTTGATTTTTCATACCTTATTTGTGTGCCATTGATTTTGCTACCTTATTTGGTTTTACTCTACTGTATGCTATAAAAAGCCTTTCATAGCTCTGATTTCAGACACGCTTACACAATTACACTCAGACACACCTATCTATACATACAAGAGACTTACACTGAGACTCTTACACTCACACGCACAACTTCTTTACTGAACAATTCTTACAATTCAAAATTCTCAAAGCTGTCTGTTCTCTCATAAACTTGAGTTCTTTCTATCACTCTGATTTGCTGCACTGTTTAGCTGGCTGGAATCCAAGGCTAAACTCTCTGAATCCAAACTGCCATTACATTCCTGTTTACTTTCTTCCTAACTGGTATGTGTTAACTCATGTTATCCTATTTCGTTCTATGTGTTTATGTGGTTATTTTATTTCAACCTTAGCATGCTTCTGTCTGATCTATGATTCCTGCTTACTTCTTTCTAAACTAGTATGCTTTGGTTCCTGCTACCCTGTCCTGTTCTATGTGTTTGTTTTGTTAATTATTTCAAACTTCAGCATGTTTCTGCTTAATACATGCCTATATGATCCCACTTAGTGATAATTTCTAAACTAAGTCATCTTCAATAATGTGAAACCCTGATTAGTCAGTTGTATGTTCCCTATTTTGCAAACATGTAATATGGTGCCAATTCTGTCTATTAGTTCAAGTATCCTTTCTCTTTTGTGATTGCTTTAAATACTGGTACAATATCTATGTCTGAACCAATACCAGTTTGTTTGAACCATATGCTAAATATGGACTCTGTTTGTGCCAGGTGAAGTTCTATTTGCAGTCCTGTAAATTGAATCTGTTTGCTCCTAAAAGTCAAACTGTTTTTCTAAAATTGTTCCCCTACCCTTTATAGACTGTTTTCAAACGTCTACTCTTAGTTATCTAGGTTCCTACCACCCCCAGTGTGAGCACTGCCTAGGATCCTTAAGACTCATCCGAACTCTGACACATTGGGGCTGGTCTTCCAATCTTTTACAAACTATTTCTCTAAGTAAAGTTCTGGTGTGAGCATTGCCCTGGGTCCCTGAGGCCCTTGGGAACTTTGACACACCAGAAGCCCAATTTTGTGTATCATGGATGGACCACATGTATACTTCAGACTTGCTTTGCTTGAAGGCCTGGTTTCCAGGTTAATATTGGGCTTATGAAGGCTCCCTATAGTATAATGAATTTTACTGTATAATTTATTCATTATTGGGATGTAATAATGTAATAATCTCTGTAATAAACAGATCTGGGGTCATTATTAAAAACTATTTTTTTTAATCTTTGTTAAAAAACTCGGGTAGAAATCCTGCCTATAGGTCTATTGTGTTGGTTCCTTGTGTGCATGTTACTGTTCATTTAGATATCCTGCCTATAGGATATTTTTCTGACTATTTGTGACTCTGAATCTTCATATTTTCGGCATATTAGAGACACTGCCTATAGGTATATTGTTAATTATGCATTAGAATCCATGTTCATAGGATCTACACATACTTCCTATCTCAACGTGCATTAGTGATCATGTATATAGGATCATATTTTTATGAATTAATAAACTTTCCTGGTGACTTGTCTAAAATTCTGCCCACATGTGATTAATAGAATTCATGCCTATAGGGATTAAAAATCAGTTTCAACACTTAGAAATCATGCCTATTAGAGTTAATTAATTCTGAAATTAGAAAGTATGCCTATAGGATCTAAAGAGATAAAATCTGTTTTCATGAGTTAAAATAAGTAACTCGCTCAGAAACCATGTTATAGGTCTATAATTAACATTGTAGATGCCATGCCCATTGGATTCTGCTCCGGTTATCACTTAGGTAAACTTGTAGGGTTATTAAGAATTCTGGATCTAAAAACTGTGATCCCTTGCTGCTTGAAATTTGCCCAGATTTAGAATATAATCAAATCAGTAGGCAAGCCAGTAGGTCCCAATGCTCGTTTTAATAAACTGGTTTCTTACATTCTGTTTATTCCCATCTAGATATCCTGCATATAGGATCCTAAATTATTGAAATTTTCTGATTGAACTGCGTGCATTTGTTGTTACTTGTTGAGGTTAACATGAGCCCTTATTTGCTCCTTACATGATAGTCCTATCTGAATTTTGTTTGTCGCCTAGATTTTTCTCATTTTAAGCAACATAGGTCAGTCTAGAACTACCTTAAATAGAGTTCCTAAACACCTNTGCATTTGTTGTTACTTGTGGAGGTTAACATGAGCCCTTATTTGCTCCTTACATGATAGTCCTATCTGAATTTTGTTTGTCGCCTAGATTTTTCTCATTTTAAGCAACATAGGTCAGTCTAGAACTACCTTAAATAGAGTTCCTAAACACCTCTAGGACCATAGGTAAGGGACGGGTAGTGCACGCATAAGGCACGAGTTAGAAGCTACTAGAACGCTTAAGTAACAACTGAAAGATAGTAATTGGGTAGTAAAGAAAATGATGACCCGTGCGCTAATATTATGTATAGCACCCCAACTTGGGGAAAGTTACCAAGTATTGCATGGAAATGATCCTATAGGCTAAAAAACTTAGGACTCCTTTTAATTCATGTTTTGAAATAATAGTTGTCTAAATTGATTTATTTTCCTTTAAGACTAATTCGCTTAATTAAGTTCGGCCAGGACCCACCGTTGTGGACCTCGAGGGGTGCCTAACACCTTCCCCTCAAGGTAATTTCGAGCCCTTACCCGATCTCTGGTGATGCAAACTAGTTTCATGAGTTAACTTCTCTAGGTGCCCTAACGCATCTTAATCTGTTAGGTGACGACTCTTCAAATCCCATACCCCATCCCAAAAGGAAGGGAGTTGTCTCAGAAACGTCGAAACCCGATTTTGCGAGAAAAAGGGGGCGCGACACTCATCATAAGAAAGAAGTCTTTAGATCACAAGATAAGTCTTAGTTAACTTTGATAATGTGTCAACAACCCAACTTTTCAAGAATCAAGTTCCAAACTCTGATCGGAAAAGAAGGTTGTTCGAGTGCAAATATGGTTGGGGTAGAACTTTGACGTAATGCACACATCGACCATCATCTCAATTTTTAATTAAGAAGTGAGCATTCAAGACTCAATCCAAGTCTCAATTCAAGCTCTAGCTTCAAGAATCAATCTCCAATCTCAAGGAACCAATGCGGGTTTATATAATTTCAAGTGAAGATGCAAGACTACAAGAAGAGTATATAGGATCTTGTATTTTTTTTTCTTTTATTTAATGTAATTTCCTTTTTATTTTGATGTAATAAATAAGATCACAGACCGGAGCCTCGACGGAACCTCACTCGACTCTCCAACTCATCATTCCATCACCCTCATTGAACTACACGCGACCTAATTCCCTTATAACCTGGGATATGTAGGCTGTCAAAAACCAGGACTCGGTTGCACCCGTTCTTTTATTTTTTCCCCTCTTTTAAATAACGGTTGGTCAAAAATTATTCATATCTCTCACCTTGTCTCTACGTAAAAACACTTCATGTTTTCAAGCAAACAAGGACATGCTGTGAGCACCTAATTTTTGTCCATATTTGAATTTTTCCTAGATATTAGAATTTCAATATCTCCTTTGGGTTTTATCTTAATTGTTAGAAATTTTTATTTTAAGTATTATTTGATAAGAAAATACAAAAAATAGTCACATTTTCTAGGGTACAATTTTCTATCATCATTTGGATAAAAAAGAAAAATAATTTAAAAAAAGAAGAAGAAGGGAAAGATAGAAAAGGAAATCCAAATAATTATGATTTGCTCTTTTCACGTGGTCCCCAATTTATTTTTGAACTTTCTTAATTTTTAAAGAAAACATAACTTTATTGGGGTCCACTTTCTCACCATAGTTTCTTTCAAATCCCCCTCAGTCACAGATTTCTTTCTAGAAAAGAATCTTTTACATAACAAAATTATTGAATTTGTTCTTCAATTGTGGGGCCACTGACACGCTTTAATAATTTTCTGACTTATTCTCTCTCCATCACGTTTTGAGCACCTGCACACAATATTCTCCAGACTTTTACTCTCATTTTTGGTAAATTCATTGATAATTCACTAAGGGGTAGAGATAGCGAGAGAGCACAAGAGAAAGAAGAAAACAGATCTGGAGAGAAATCAAACAAAAAACGCAGTGGTACTCCAACCAAAAAACACCTTCTTCCTCCTCCTCCAAAACACCATTATTTTCAGCCCCAAAAATGCAGTCAAACCGAGCAGCGAAACAATTCCAAAACAACCTCCAAGACAACCCCTAAATCACCTTGAAAATCTCCCCAAAACCTGCCAAAACCAGCCTAACACCTGAGGTCCGTTTTTACTTTTACTTAAAAAATTTTGTTTGATGCTTGTGGTAAATAAAGTTTTGGTGTTAGCTTCTGTCATGTCTCATTGGATGAATTATGCACACAATCTTGTTCTATTAGTGATTTGATTCATATCTTTATGCCAAGGAATTTAATATTAATATTATTTTTAAATTTATGATTTTATCTATTAATTGAATAGATTTAATTTGGATTTTCAGACTATCATAATCATATTTGTTGATAATAACGTGGGCCGTGGTTTGGTTGAGTTAATGGGTCGTAGGTGCAATTAGAGCATCACATTTTAGAGAGAAACATTTTGGGTAATATCAAAGAATGAGGCTAAAAGTGTATTGCTTTAGTTTTATTTGTTGGGGCCAAGTCATTAGGCTATGGAAGTATGAATTAAGAGGACTGTTAGCTAAGTGAGCCTATTGTTTAGTTGGTCTTAAAAGACTGATTACGCTATGATTAGTTTTAAGTTACTTGGGTCAAAATTATTTTTGTCATGCCCAGTTTAATAAGAGCAAATGCTGACCCATTTTCTCAATTGATCCACAACTCCTTGCCTCACAAATCTCAAATTATTTTAGAAAAATAATTCAAGTGCGCTACTTGATTTAGGCACGCTTTAAATAATTAAATATCGTGACTATAGGTAATGTTCCTATGGCATAACTGTGATACGTAACCCCAAATATAAGTGCGCGTTCACGTAACTTGACCAATCAACTTCGAAAAATAATAAATGTGTAATTGATTGTATAGTACGCGTGACATGATTCTTGACACGCCAAATAAAGTGGGTACACGTGCACATGACTTATTTCAAGATAATTTTGATAAATTTATTAATCTAGCATAAAAGCATACACAAGCAAAACATGAAAACCAAATAAAGCACAGTTTATCCAGAATTAATTCAAGCCAAGTTTAAGTTGATAAAGCGACCGTGCTAGAACTACCAGATTCGAAGAATTCCTTACACCTTCTCCTAGTCAACAAAATATCTTACCCAAACTTTATTTTGGTGGACCATTAAAAATAGATTCAAACCTTTTTTTTACTAGGGATTCAAATAAAAGGAGACTTGGAACACCAAAAAATCAATTCTAAGAGGCCACTCTGTGAATAAAATAATCCGTACTCAAATTTTTCACTTCAAAAGGAAAAAATCTTTTAACCCACAACAATCCATAACATACATATCTTTTTTGGGGTAAAAAAAGGGGTATGACAGCTCTGGCGACTCTGCTGTGGATTTCAAGAATTCGAGCTTGTACATTGACTTTATTTGGCTTTATTACTTTTTGTATATACTGTGATTTATTTGGGCATAATGTGCTACTTTTCTGCTTTTTACCACTTTGATATTGTTGAATTGTACATATAAACTGTCTTCTCACGCACTCCCTCTAAGTCTTCTGAATATAACCCCGGGAATCACGGATACGCGCCCCATTCATTTTTGAGATAAAATCGTAAGGCCTGGGCTCCTGGTGAAGGATTGTTAGTCATCCATATTTAAGAACGGGGAGGGTCCAATATTTATGCCGGAGAAGTATTTCTCCCCCTACGCTTCCCCTTCCCAACTCGAGTTTTTCGCTCGTTTTTTGGCCAGCCTAAATACACCTCATCCCCTAGGATTTTTAAAACCTAGAAGAGCAAGAAACATGCTTGGTTATCCCTATTAAGATCATTTTGTTGCATCCTGTGCATTTGACTTAGTGAAGCTCGACACAGGGTCCAGGACAGTATAAGACAGGTACCCTTGTTGAAACCATTATATTCATGTTATGTACTACTTGTTAAATTATTTAGGAGGCTTGCATGTTGTAGGATAGATCAGCTGAATAAATAGAAAAAAATTATTCTCTCTATTTCTGTAGAAATGTTCATTATTTAAAATAAAAAAATAATGTGGTCTGGTGCGTACGGTTTTAAAGATTAATTTTCATAAAAAATCAAAAAGAGAAAATATTCATCGGTTTTACATAACTACGCGGGTCTAATTCTCACGGGATGTGGATACGTATGCAACCTTTATCGGGCTCGGCCCTCAATTTTCAAAAATCTAAAATATTTTCCTTTAATATTTTTTTTGAATTCCAAAATGTTTTCGTTCTTCTTCATATGTTTTTCTTTCGATAATTAAAATGAAAACTTAATATGTTTTGAAATTCAAAATTCAACAATATTTTGTTTGCTCTTTAGAAGTCTTTCGTTCAAAAAAAAAAAAAATCAGAATCCTAAATAAATAAATATGTTCTTTCTTATTTAGAAGTTTTTCTTTGAACAATTTCCAAAAAAAGAAAAATATTTTCCTTGTTAGGAACTATCATGGTCTGAATTGTATAAGAATAACAGTTAGTTTAATTACTTTATTCCTGATTTTTCTGAACTACGCAAGATCTGATTCATGTTCCCACATGATACGGAAGCAACCCACATCAGGTTCTATCGAATGATTTCGAAAAATAGGAAAAAACAAACAAAAAAAGAAAAAGAGAAAAAGAAATAAAAGAAAAAGAAAGAGAGGAAGAACGTGTTCATTCTAACATGCTTGTTTTGAAATAAAAGCTAGTTAAAGGTGGTCGGTTTGTTGGTTTTCAATGGTGAATCACGAAAGCAATCCAGGATCATTTTATCATCTTCTCAACCAAGGGAATAAGCACCGCTTGATCCAATTAAGGTCACAAAAAGGCAGTACAAAGTGTACATGTGGTGAAAAGCAAAGGCAAATGTTGGTTGACTTTTACCCGTTTTGAGAAAAAAGACATGCTTTGTATCAGACAATCTGTAATGATCGGGAGACATGAGAATTCTTTCAAGTCTTTTGGAAAATTGGTTTCTATGAAATTTATCATTCTGCCAGTCTTGAAATCTGATAGCCAATATTGGGAACGATTTGATAAAGAATTTGAAATTTCAATGCTGATTCCAAAGAAATCTTATTGAATTCCGTAGTAATGTTGATCTGCAAATCCGTAGCTAAGATGTTGCGCTTGGTAATTGGAAAGTCACCCCCTTTTGCCGGAAAGGAGTCTTGGTAACTTATTTTGTCATAATTTCTATCATTTGGATTACTTCGAGGTTGTGATCCAAATGTTGTTTGTTTGTAGCGTTATCAAACCTCTCTATCCTTTAAACAATAAAATGCAAATTTTCGCTTTGTGTCATTTTAATCCATTGTGTTTAATTATTCTTGCATATATAGTTCTTTTCATGCCGATTTTAGTGACATGACATGCATGTGAAGTTTTCGGCTAGATTTTAGAAAGTGTGTCCAATCTTTATTTGAATCGAGGAAGAACACTTGGAGTTAAAAGGTTGAAAAACTTTGATGATAAGCTTGTGTCAAGATCACATGGAACCAAAACTGTCATATCTGTAGAGGTTAAATGTGTTTATCTCAAACCTATCATGAATACCGACTTAAGGATGATTGAATGTTTTGAATTCTGGTTGGACTAATCGATAAAAAGGGTTTTTACCATGACCTACCATAATCTAAACATATTAGGGAAGAAAGCCCAAATCTCCAAAGAAGGTATATTCCAAGGAATGCTTGAATGGATTAGCTAGTAGTGAAGTGGGTCCTTCCACATCAATACAAATACCAAAAAAAGGTGGCTCCAAATTGTCAGAGGTCATTTGTTGTAACCAAGATATTAAATACGGAGCTATATAACTGAACAAACCAAGAAGACAGTCATGTCCATTAATGCCTAATATGAGAAGTGATAGAACCTTTGGCATTCTTGAGGCTCGGAGGCCCTTTTTCTGCTATCCAAACACTTTATACTCTTCGTCAACCCTTTTAAGCCTGATTCTTTTTCTTTGACCCCTCCTCTTTTGGAATCAAGTATAGAGTAAAAAAAAGAGAATCGAATTCATGGTACCAGAAAATACGAGCTAGGGCAATTTGATTTTAGAAAAAAAGAAGAAAAAAAAGGAAAAGAGAAAAGAAAGAAAGAAAAAATGAAAAACAACAACAACGATATTTGGTGTTAGTTTGAACTATGTTTGACTTGATTCCTTTAAAGGATACGGAGGCAACTCTACACTAGGGTTCAGTCCAACCAAATCAATAGTAAAAATTTCCCAGTATCTGTAACTAGGGCAGAAGTTTTTATGTTTTTTTATGAAGAGTCAATTCCAAGAGTTGTAAATTACATCCCCGTCATCTTGAGTCTATTTTGAACCTTCATGCAACCTTTTCTTTCTAACCCTATCCAAAAGCCTTCCAAATAAAGACCTCACAATTAGTCTTTAAGAATGCCAAGGAAATCACACAATAAGCAACAATGTCACACGACATAGAACAATGTTAAGTTGCTCGCACAAAAAGGGGGAAAAATGAATGAAAATGAGAGATTCTTATTGATGAAAACTCTCATGGGCATTGTAAGGCGATGGTAAGTAGAGATAAATAAATGAGAGAGACTGGTTGGTAAAAACCTTTTGAGGCACTGTTTTTCAAAGGTGAGCTGTGATTTGATGCAAATCATTGGCACAAAAAGGCTAACTTCAAAGACGAAAAAGAATAACAAGAAGAATGGATAGATTGGTTGGATAGATTTGGCCGCTCAGTCCAAAATGCATGTCATGATCATTAGAGTTGGCTAACACATTAAAAAAATCACCTCCTTTCTTTCTTCCTCCAAAAGCGGCATTTTTAGTTAAATATTATTCCTTCACACTTCTACATCGCATTATTGTCTGCATTTGCATTATTATTTTGAGTCAGTTTTTGTTAAAACAAAGGAGAAATAATTTCAAAATCTGTTACCACCTTTATCACTGTACAAAGCAAGTTCTACCCTAGCACATCAAAGAGGGCATGTCCAGGAAGCAATATGCACAATAAGTTTGTTAAAGTTAAACAAGATTTGAGGGTTCATGCAGATGGAAGTTCCAAAGAGAAACATTTTGTTATACCCCATATTTTTGTATGTTAAAGTATGCCATAAGTAAATTAATGAAAGCTCGGAAATGATATGTTACATACTATATTTTCGTACGTTAAAGTTTCATCGTAAGTTAATCGACGCAAGCTCGGGAATGAGATTATTTAGAGGTTATAAGTATTATGCTATTTCAAACAAGTAATAAGTAAACTCGTGAAGGTGAGAGGGTAAGAAAATCAAAAGAAAATGAGTTTCGTTGAAGTTTGTCAATTTGAGATAAAATACGACCCGAGCTATAATACCTGGTGTTTATGGACTAGTGACATACAAGGTACCACATGACTATGATAGTAAGGTGTATAAGGTATGTTAAAAGTGAGTATTATTTTAAGTAATTCGAGATAATTCTTAATTATGGGGATAATTGATTAATTATTGGGTTAATGGGGGACTAACAAACCAATTAAGGAAATAAAGGATAAGCTTAATTAAGCCCAACGTGGCAGCAATTGGAACAAGGATCAAATACCCAAATCGTGACTCTTAAGTCCATAAAATAGGTGGCACATTTGGAAACTTTTTGTGGCTTAATCATCATAAAAGGGTGGGCCTCACAAATCTTAAAGATAAGAGATTAATATACATAAGTTAAGAGGGAAATACATAAGCTTGCTAAACTTACGGATGAAGCTCGCAATTTCAAGGATATCTTTACTTCACTAAGGTATAAGACCTCTAATCCACAAAGAGAGGTGAATTTGAATTAAGCAAAGTAACGGATCTTCAGAATTTTTTTTATACGAAGTTATACTGCCTAATATCAACGGGATTTGCAATTCTAAGAGAGCACGGTACAATCTTTCTAGGGGAATATCATACAGATTTTTTGCTACTTCGATTTGTCATTACGTGTTTTCGCAAAAGACATGTGTTAGAGGAATTGTCAAGAGAATCGACTCAGGTATGTTAAGGCTATCCTTTCTTTCCTTTTGGAATGATCCATACGATACAAACAAGACGAGCAAAGGCATAACTTCTATAAATGACTCTATTCATAGAAAATCTAGAGATGCCTATGTTCTTGATTCCCCATGTGTCCTATTATTCTATCATCTGTTCATGGGTCTAAAAAAAAATGTAAGTTGATAAAGTTTAATTCATGATATTAATCAAAGGCATAATGGTCTTATGACGTTCCGAGAGATTTATTGACTTAGTTTTCATGCATTGCATTCATTTATACATGTTCATTGACCCATGACCATATGGAGTTATATACACGTATATATATATGTATAAGGGATATGGAAAAGGTTACGGTGTTATATACATACCACCACCTGATCAGCTGGTATACATTGATGAATTTGCCCACAGTGGCCGAGATGATGCGATGGGATGCCCTCAGAGACTTGATGAGGTTATGAACACATGTACTTATGCACAACATGACATTCATACGCATATGCATGATGCTATAAGTATTTCATGATTTACATAGTTATCCAGACTTACAGATTGAGTCATTTACTCCATGTTTCTTCTATGTTTTTTATATACTTATTTGTGTGCCTTACATACTCGATACATTATTCATACTGACATCCTTTTGTTGGGGACACTGCATTCATGCATGCAGGTATAGATAATCAGTTTAACGAGTCCTCATAGTAGACGAGGTTAGCATTCAGCGAAGGATCGGTAAGACTCCACCTCATTCGGAGTGCAACCGAGTCTATTAGTCGCCATGTCAGAATTTTGCTAAAGACTTATGGGTAGGCTGGTACTCTGTCCCATTGATGTCAAATACTCTTAGAGGCTTTGTAAACAGAGGTTCATTTTGTTATGTCAGAGGCCTTGACGGCCCATATGTATTCATGTTTAAGAAAGATGGTTCATTGATACAGTGCTTTCGCACTGATAATTATCTACTACGAGTTGTGGCCATGTTGGCCCTGTTACCAATGATAGTACAATAAGAAAGATATGTTATGTTGGTGCTCGATTGAGTAAGGCACCGGGTGCCCGTCATGACCCTTCGGTTTGGGTCGTGAGAAAAGTGGTATCAAAGCAGTTATGTCCTAGGGACATATGCAAGCCGTGTCTAGTAGAGTCTTGTTTATGAGTGTGTTATGCACCACACTTATAAGCAGGAGGCTACATGGCATTTAGGACTGTCACTATTTCTTCTTACTCTAGATCGTGTGGTAGAGCTCAGTCATAGGAATTCAAATTCCTAAATTCTATTTTATTCGTAGTAAGACGATGCCTACATTCAGAAAGACAGTTGGTAAGAGATTGCATGTGGTTGTGGAAGAGTTGAGTCAGAGGAACTCAATTCTGCATGATTCTTATGATAAGTAAATCTGAGGTCTTCAGCAGATCATCTGTGTACTGAAAGGTGTAAGCTTCTTGGTAAGGATCCTTAAGGCAAGAATATCTATCCACTCTTATGGTAAAAAGCAATGTAAGAATCAGAAGGTACAAGTTTCAACAAGTAAAAGAAGCAAGGTGAAGAAGGGTACGAGGTACCTAGTTAGTAGAGATCAACATTATCTACAATTCAGGAAGAGAGATATAAGCATTTTGAGTTACCTTCAACAGTAATAGAGGTATGTACAATTGGTCACACCTATTTCAGTTGTGCCCTATGGGGGCTAACAAGTGTACTTAAGAGAAGGACGAGATATCAGGATCCGACTGGGGTTAGGGTAACCCAAATTGGTGAATGGATTGCTTGCGTTTGTTGATATTTTTGAAGGATATTGCGAATGTGCTAATAGATCTCCTTGTGAGACACCCAGATGGTGCACTCTAAAATAGTAAAACTAGATATGAGTACTACAAAGATAGGCACTGGAATCCTGGAAGGGATAAATATTACCTTAGTGTGTCTCCCGTCCCTAGTAGAGAGAGAATGTTAGGCAACTCGAAGAGCCAGTGGATGGATCAAGGGGAGCTAAAAGCAAACGAAAGTCTTGTTGAAGTTTTCAAAATAAAGTGACAGACAGAAATGTTAGTAGGGAAATAAGAAGAGAGTTAATCAAACATTGTGAATAAGATGTGGTACATGGATGATAACAGTAGATAAAAAAATAACAGTATTACAAAGTCTATAGTCAAGTGAAGGAAAATACGAGAGGTGACATGCCTTGAGACAATGAAAGAGTATAGGCCATAAATTCATATCCTCATTTCGAGAAATAAGTTCATGATTCCAATGCGATTACCAGAAGGTAAAGTTAGACCCCAGAGTAATAGAAATCAGTACGGATTGGTGAACAAGATATACTAAACATGAATTAGGTACTAGGTGATTTGATAACGGTCGGCATCATGAGAATTTTAGATTGCGCTTCGGTGATAATAGAATGGACAACAGAGGAAGATTCATGAGAAATTCAGAGAATGATCATTCAGGAAGACTCTTCTCTAAAGAAAGCAATGTGAGCAAAGTTAAGCTTAAGGGACTGTATGTGCCAGTTACACTAAGTGTCATCCTCATGAGTAAGGAATTTCGTTATCCTTAGTGCAGAAGGATTACTACAAGGCGAGTAAGGGTCATCGATGATGTGAAAATACGCCAAAGATGAAGAGGTAAAACATTTATACGTAGATCATCATAGCACTAAATGTTAGTACACCCCTAAAAGAGGGAATACATAATGATGTGGTATGAAGTCAGAATTAAGTGGTTCTAGTAATCATGGAATGGTAAAGGAAGAATGCAGTAAAAATGAAAAAGGAATAAGACTACACTTATTCAACTCCTACGTATATGCTACGATTCCATAACATAATGCAAACACGACATAAAGAAAAGGAAGTAAAGGTTCCTGCCCGAGATGTTATTGATAAATAAGGAGCCAGTGCGAGACGTAAGTTAAGGCAAAGGAAATAAACCCAAGAAAGATAATGCGGAATATTGATATGAGAATGGGCCAACGAGTAGTTAGTAGTTGATTCAGGAAGAGTCTAGTTATGGCTAGACAAGAGGATATAGTCAAATCAACAGATCAATGCAAGATAAACATAGTGAACCCTAACATGGGAATTCAGCCTCGTAGTTATGACATGTAACGACCCGACCGTTCGTTCCGTAAGATTTAGCCCTGTTTCCCCTGTTTCTGTTTTATCGTGTGTTGATTAGACTAATTATGTCGTGTTGAGTAGGTTGGTTCGAGTTCGGAGTGGTCATGGTGTGAAATGAGACACTTAGTCTCTTAAGTTGGCCTTATGGTTAGAAAAGTCAATCGGAAGTTGACTATTAGGTAAACAATCTCGAAATAGGGGTTTGGTAGATCGGATAGCTTCATTAGTTTATTTGGGACTTAGGAGTGCGTTCAGAATGTCATTCGGAGGTCCGGAGTAGAATTATGCTTGAATTGGCAAAATTTAGTTTTTGGCAATTTCCAGTCGGCAGTGGAAAATTATCTATCAGTGGAAAATTGGATGTGTGTGCAAATTTTCAGGTCATTCAGACGTGTTTTGGTTGGTTTCGGCATCATTGGAAAATTTCGGAAGATTAGGAATACTTAGGCTTGAATCATGGATTAAATTGGTGTTTTGATGATATTTTGAGTGTTCCGAGGGTTTGACTAAGTTCGTGTGATGTTATATAAGGTATTTGTATTTTTGGTTGGGGCCCCGAGGGGCTCGATATGATCTCGGATGGCCGTCGGAGAGTTTGAAAGTTGGAAATTCTGCTGGTGTGTTGCTGTTCTGCACCTGCGGAAAGGTGGTCGCAGGTGCGTCCATCGCAGTTGCACTTTGGTCATCACAGGTGCCGAGGTTGGTTGGATGGGGTTGTATCGCAGGTGCGGAAGGTGAGTCGCACCTGCGAGCTTGTAGGTGCGGCAGTTGGATAGCAGGTGCGGAAGGAGGGCTTTAAGTGAAGTTCGCAGATGCGGACCTTTGGTCGCTGGTGCAAGGGCCGCAGATGCGGAAGTTGGACCGTATATGCGGAACCCCTGGGCAAAAAATATAAATACTTGCCTTCGCGAATTTTAGGCATTGTTCATCATATTTTCATATGGGCTGAGGTTTATGGGATAAAATTGAAGAGGGATTTCAAGGGAATTCCGTGGAGGTAAGTTTCTTGGACCTAAAACTCGATTCTATGTTGGTATTTGACTGATTAAGCATGGAATTAGTAGAATTTAATGGTATAATTTGAGGGGGTTAGGGCTTGGAAATTTGAGACTTTGATTTAAGGATTTGAGGGGTCATTTGTCGTCGGATTTTGATATATTTGGTATGTATGGACTCGTGAGAGTGTAAGGATTCTAGTTTTGTGATTTTTATTGGATTCCGAGACATGGGCTCGGGGGTCGCATTTGGCCAATTTCGGGATTTTTGATGTAATTTGATAATTTTCGAGTGGGCTTTGTTCCTTTATCATATATTGATGATATTAATCTAGTTTTGGTTAGATTCGGAGCAATTGGAGGCCGAGTCAGGAGGCAAAGACATCGCAGATTAGTAGTTTGGCCAGTTTGAGGTAAGTAATGACTGTAAATCCTGTCCTGAGGGTATGAAACCCCGGACTTCACATTTTTATCACTGTTTAGAGTGGCGCACAAAATAGATGATGACTGTGTGGCGCTCACGGTTGGAGTATTGTGACTTGGTCCATCCCGTGGAAACTATTAAGTGGCGTATTTGATTCTACTTCATATGATATTCATGTTTTAAGACTATTATTATATTTTGGGTTGTACGCTATGTCTGGGGCCTTGTGCCGACCTGTTTGGACCCCTTGGGGGCTGTTTACTTCTATTCGTCACTGTGTTAACTTATGATATACACTTAGTCATTTCCTGTTTAACTGATTTCGAAACTTAGTCTCATTTACACTACTTTTGTGATATGAAATGATACTTTGGGTCGAGTACCCCGTTTATTTGATAGCCCGAGTGGCTTTGAGAGATTTTTAACTGAGTGAGTCCGAGTGCCTATGTTTAGAGGATATTATGGGATCGGGCTGCATGTCGTAGCATGTTGCACTGTTTATGATATGTGAGAGGCCGAGAGCCTGAGTGATTATGTCACGAGATGGATTGATATTAGCGCTTGGGCTGTAGGAGCCCCTCTGGAGCCTGTACACCCCCAGTAAGCGCAGGTACCTACTGAGTGCGAATGCCGAGTGGTTGGGAGGCATGATTGGCTGTGAGTTTTCTCGAGGGGCTGATACCGAGTGATGGTGAGGCATGCTGAGTGACTGATTCTGAGGGATGTTATGCCCGAGGGGTGATTTATGAAATATGTTTTTGCCCTAGAGACTATTTATGTTTTCTATCATTCCTATATTAAATTATCTTGACTTCTATGGAATTTGTGAGAAGGCAAATTTTCAAATGATATTTTACTGAGATCGACTTTTAAATGTTATAAGGCATCGTATCTGTGTTTTCTGAAAGAAGGAGTTCTTTTCTGTGCATTTATGACTGCTTTTACGTGTTTCGTTTCCTTAGACATTATTTCCTTTCATTACTACTGAGTTGGCATACTCACATTACTCCATGCACCTTGTGTGAAGATTCAGGTAATGGGTCTGAGCGCTATCTTTTTTCGCATTCTCTTGGAGCTTTGTTCGGGATTTTAAGGTAGTTGTTTGGCGTCCGCATCATGCTCTCTTTTCCTTCTTATCCTGTTATATTATATCATTTCCTAGAACTGGTGTAGTAAATAAATAGTAGTACGTTGTATTATTTGTAGATGCTCATGACGGTTGACTCTAGGGTTTTGGGGAAGTGTATAAACTATTTTATTCATTTTGTTGCTTTAAACTGTTAAACCGGAAGAATTTTATGGATTATCGAACAATTGTGAATTTAAGGGAAAGTCCTTATGTTATTTCACAGTAAATTGGCTAACCTAGTATCATGATAGGCGTAATCACAACCGGCTTAGGATTTGGGGTCGTGACAAGTTGGTATCACAGTTCTAGATTACATAGGACTCTCCGGTCATGAGCAGATTTAGTAGACTCTTGCGGATCGGTACAGAGACGTCTGTACTTATCTTCGAGAGGCTACAGAACCCTTAGGAAAAATCTCACATTCTTGAATTCTGTCGTGCGAATATGTTGATTCCTAAAAACTAAACTTCTATTGTTTTCATTCTCTCACAGATGGTGAGGACTCGCGCTACCGATCAGGGTGACCAAACACCAGCTAGACCAGCGAGAGGTCGAGGCAGTGTCGAGGCCGTGGCAGAGGGAGGGGTGCAGCCCGCGCAGCAGCCGGGGTAGTACCCGTGGATCCACCTACTGTTCAAGTTCAGGTCCCCGCCGTAGATGTTCCAACGAGACCCGCGCAAGCACCGACAATGCCTATTGTGATTCCATTTTTTCAGGAGACTCTAGCTTAAATTTTGACTTTTTGCACCAGTCTTGCAAAGGCAGTCACTGTTTCTTCAACTGCTACTACTTCTCAGGCTGGGGGAGGCACTCAGACTCCAGCTACCCGTACACCTGAGCAGGTTATTCAGGGGCTTCAGACCCCGAAAGCAGTTCCAGCCCAGCCAGTTGCCCCAACTCAGGATTTTGTGATTCCAGTCATACCAGACGATGAGCAGCGCATGTTGGAGAGATTCGGTAGACTTCAGCCTCCGACATCTAGTGGTGCTGAGGGTGAGGATGCCCAGGGTTTCTTGGACATGTGTCAGAGGATGCTTCGTACTGCAGGGATACTGGAGACCAGTGGGGTCTCGTTTACTACCTTCCAGTTCTCAGGGGCTGCTTTTACTTGGTGGGAGTCTTATGAGAGGCGTAGGGCTGTTAGTGCAACACCCCTTACTTGGTAGCAATTCTCCAATCTCTTCTTAGAGCAGCTGCACCAGGGTGAGTTGACAGTGACACAGTATGAGATGAGGTTTTCAGAGCTAGCCCGGAGTTGGTTCCTACTGAGAGAGAGAGGATTAGGAGGTTCGTGGATGGCCTCGTTTATCAGCTCCGTATTCTGATGACCAGAGAGAGAGATTTTCATGTGATACTTTCGAGCAGGTTGTTGATATTGCTTGAGATATTGAGTCAGTTCACCACCAGGAGAGAGAGGAGAGGGAGGCCAAGAAGCCTCGTGGATCTGGTAGTTTCAGCGGTGCTCCTTCTAGAGGACAGTTTCAGTATGGTAGAGGCCGTTCGTTCAGGCCCCCTCAGCCAGTCTTGCCAGCCTATATTGGTGCATCTTCGGGGCATGGTCCTCGTAGTTCTCATTTGGGCCATTCTTCATTCAGTTCCCTTCCAGCCCAGAGTGCATCTCGAGCACCATCAGTTCAGGGTTCCTCTATGCATAGTTCTTCTAGTGGCTATTTTGGTGTCTGGGGTTTCTTTCAGTCCTTGTCTCCAGCTCCAAGGAGTTGTTTCGAGTGTGGAGAGTTTGGACATGTATGGAGGCAGTGCTTTTGTCTCCTTGGTGGGTCTTCTAATTAGAGGGGTCAACCCTCGACTTCAGCTCCAGTTACTTCAACACCCACCCAGACAGCTAGGGGTGGGGGCCAGATCGCTAGGGGACGCCCTAGAGGGGGAGGTCGTGGAGGTGGAGGTCAGGCTCGTATTTATGCACTTCCAGCCAGGCCAGATGCTATGGCCTCAGATGCAGTGATCATAGGTATTGTCTCCGTCTGTCGCCGAGATGCTTTGGCCTTATTTGACCCTGGTTCTACGTATTCCTATGTTTCATCATATTTTGCCTATTTTCTGGATATGCCCGTGAGTATCTAGTTACGTCGGTTCATGTGTCTACTCCGGTGGGCAATACTATTGTTGTGGACTGTGTGCATTGGTCATGTGTGATATCTATTGGGGTCTGGAGACCCGAGTGTACCTGTTGTTGCTTAGCATGGTTGATTTTGATGTGATATTAGACATGTATTGGCTATCTCCGTGTCATGCTGTTCTTGATTGTCACGCTAAGACCGTGACCTTAGCCATGCCAGGATTTCCGAGGGTTGAGTGGAGAGGTTCTATTGAGTATGTGCCTAGTAGGGTGATTTCCTACCTGAAGGACCAGCATATGGTAGATAAGGGGTGTTTATCGTATTTGGATTTTGTGAGGGATGTCAGTGTTGAGATTCCCGCTATTGATTCTGTTACTGTGGTCCGTGACTTTCCGGACGTGTTTCCTGCAGACCTGCCAGACATGCCACCTGACAGGGATATTGATTTCGGTATTGATCTGGTGCAAGGCACTCAGCCTATTTCTATTCCACCTTATCGTATGGCACCATCGAAGTTGAAGGAATCGAAAGAGCAGCTTCAGGAACTCCTAGATAAGGGGTTCATTCGGCCTAGTGTGTCACCTTGGGGTGCACCAGTGTTGTTTGTGAAGAAGAAGGATGGTTCTATGAGAATGTGTATTGACTACAGGCAGTTGAGCTTTTAGAAGCTCAAGACTGTATTGATCTTAGCTCTAGTATTAGTATTTCCATCAGCTTCAGGTTCTTACACCGTATATTGTGATGCCTCGAGGATAGACATCATTTGTGTTTTGATGCAGGAGGGTAGGGTGATTGCCTAAGCCTCGTGCCAGTTGAAGACTCGTGAGAAGAATTACCTAGTGCATGATCTCGAGCTAGCATCCATTGTTCACGCCTTGAAGATTTGGCGTCATTATTTGTATGGAGTGCATTTTTAGGTTTTCACTGATCACCGTAGTCTGCAATATTTGTTTAAGCAGAAGGATCTGAATTTGCGTCAGAGGACATGGTTGGAGCTTCTCAAGGACTATGATATCACTATCCTATACCATCCGGGGAAGGCCAATGTAGTGGCCGATGCCTTGAGTCGCAGAGCAGAGAGTTTGGGGAGTCTAGCATATCTTCCAGTAATAGAGAGACCTTTAGCACTTGACGTTCAGGCCTTAGCGGGTCAGTTGGTGAAATTGGATCTATCAAAGCCCCGTCGGGTACTGGCTTGTGTAGCCTCCAGGTCTTCTATTTATGACCGGATCAAAGAACGACAATATGATTACCCATACTTGCTCATTCTTCAGGATAGGGTTCGGCGAGTGATTCCAGGGATGTAGTTATTGGTGATGATGGAGTTATGCGGATGCAGGGTCAGATATGCATGCCTAATGTGGATGGACTTCGAGAGTTGATTCTAGCGGAGACCCATAGATCACGGTATTCCATCCATCTGGGTGCCATGAATATGTATCAGGATCTGAGACAATATTACTGGTGGAGGCGGATGTAGAAGGATATTGTTGAGTTTGTAGCTCGGTGTCTCAACTGCCAGCAGGTCAAGTATGAGCACCAGAGGCCAGGTGGGTTGCATCAGAGGTTGGATATTCCAGAGTGAAAGTGGGGGCGGATCACCATGGATTTTGTAGTTGGGCTCCCACGGACTTTAAGGAAGTTCGATGCTATATGGGTTATTGTGGATCGGCTGACCAAGTCTGCGCACTTCATTCCTGTTGGTACTACTTATTCTTCGGAGAGGTTAGCTAAGATTTATATCAGGGAGATTGTCCGGTTGCATGGTGTCCCAGTTTCTATCATTTCTGACAGAGGTACTCACTTCACATCTCAGTTTTGGAGGGCCGTGTAGAGAGAGTTGGGTACTCAGGTCGAGTTGAGCACAACATTCATCCTCAGACGGACGGACAGTCAGAGCGCACTATTCATATTCTAGAGGACATGTTGCGTACGTGTGTCATTGATTTTGGGGGTTCATGAGCCCAGTTTCTGGAACTCGTGGAGTTTGCATATAAAACAGTTATCATTCGAGTATCCATATGGCTCCGTATGAGGCTTTATATGGTAGGAGGTGTAGATCTCCGATTGGATGGTTTGAGCCGGGTGAGGCTAGGCTATTGGGCACAGACTTGGTACAGGATGCGTTGGATAAGGTGAAGTTGATTCAGGAGAGACTTCTCACGACGCAATCTAGGCAGAAGAGTTATGCGGACCGGAAGGTCCGAGATGTGTCTTTCATGGTTGGGGAGAAGGTGCTACTGAAGAGGGGCAAGTTGAGTCCCCGGTTCATTGGGCCTTTTGAGGTGCTTCAGAGAGTTGGAGAGGTGGCTTATAGACTTTCTTTGCCACCCAGCTTATTGAGTGTTCATCCGGTGTTTCATGTTTCCATGCTTCAGAAGTATGTTGGTGACCCGTCTCATGTTTTGGACTTCAACACGATTGAGCTTGAGGGTGATATGTCATACGAGGTAGAGCCGGTGGTTATTTTGGGTCGTCAGGTCAGAAGGTTGAGGTCTAAGGATATAGTTTTAGTGAAAGTGCAGTGGAGAGGGCAGCCGGTGGAGGAGGCCACCTAGGAGACCGAGCGGGAGTTTCGGAGCAGATATCCTCACTTATTTAAGACTCTAGGTATGTTTCTAGACCCCTTCGAGGACAGACGTTTGTTTTAGCCCTGTTTCCCCTGTTTCTGCATTATCGTGTGTTGCTTAGCCTAATTATGTCGTGTTGAGTCGGTTGGTTCGGGTTCGGAGTAGTCGTGGTGTGAGATGAGACACTTAGTCTCTTAAGTTGGCCTTATGGTTAGAAAAGTCAACTGAAAGTTGACTATTAGGTAAACGATCTCGGAATAGGGGTTTGGTGGCTCGGATAGCTTCATTAGGTGATTTGGGACTTAGAAGTGTGTTCGGAATGTCATTCGGAGGTCCGGAGTAGAATTAGGCTTGAATTGGAGAAATTTAGTTTTTGACAATTTTCGGTTGGCAGTGGAAAAATAACTATCGGGGTCGGAATGGAATTACGGAAGTTGGAACAGGATTGTAGCATCATTTTGGATGTGTGTGAAAATTTTCAGGTCATTCGGACGTGTTTTGGTTGGTTTCAGCATCATTGGAAAATTTCGGAAGTTTAGGAATCCTTAGGCTTGAATCATGGATTAAATTGGTGTTTTGATGATATTTTGAGTGTTCCGAGGGTTCGACTAAGTCCGGGTGACGTTATATAAGGTATTTATATTTTTGGTTGGGGCCTCGAGGGGCTCAGGATGATTTCGGATAGCCGTTGGAGAGTTTGAACGTTGGAAATTCTGCTGGTGTGTTGCTGTTCTGGTGTTCCGCACCTGCAAAAGGGTGGTCGCAGGTGCGGCCATCATAATTGCGCTTTGGTCATCGTAGGTGCGGAGGTTGGTTGGATGGGGTTGCATCGCAGGTGCGAAAGGTGAGTCACACCTGCGAGCCCGTAGGTGCGACGGTTGGATCGCAGGTGCAGAAGGAGGGCTTTAAGTGAAGTCCGCAGATGCGGACCTTTGGTCGCTGGTGCGGGGGCCGCAGATGCGGAAGTTGGACCGCATATGCGGAACCCCTGGGTAGAAAATATAAATACTTGCCTTTGCGAATTTTAGGCATTTTTCATCATATTTTCATACGGGCTGAGGCTTTTGGGAGAAAATTGAAGAGGATTTCAAGGGATTTCCGTGGAGGTAAGTTTCTTGGACCTAAAACTCGATTCTATGTTGGTATGTGACTGATTAAGCATGGAATTAGTGGAATTTAATGGTATAATTTGAGGGGGTTACGGCTTGGAAATTTGCGACTTTGATTTAAGGATTTGAGGGGTCATTTATCGTCAGATTTTGATATATTTTATATGTATGGACTCCTGAGAGTGTAAGGATTCTAGTTTTATGATTTTTATCGGATTCTGAGATGTGGGCCCGGGGGTCGGATTTGACCAATTTCGGGATTTTTGATGTAATTTGATAATTTTCGAGTGGGCTTTGTTCCTTTAGCATATATTGATGATATTAATCTGGTTTTATTTAGATTTGGAGCAATTGAAGGCCGAGTCAAGAGGCAAAGGCATCACGGATTAGTAGTTTGGCCAGTTTGAGGTAAGTAATGACTGTAAATCCTGTCCTGAGGGTATGAAACCCCGGACTTCACATTTTTATCACTGTTTGGAGTGGCGCACATACTAGATGACTAGTGTGTGGCGCGCACGGTTGGGAGATTGTGACTTGGTCCATCCCGTGGAAACTATTAAGTTGCGTATTTGATTCTACTTCATATGATATTCATGTTTTAAGACTATTATTATATTTTGGGCTGTACGCCATGTCTGGGGCCTTGTGCCGACCTCTTTGGACCCCTTGGGGGCTGTTTACTACTATTCCTCACTGTGTTAACTTATGATTTACACTCAGTCATTTCCTATTTAACTGATTTCGAAACTCAGTCTCATTTACACTACTTTTGTGATATGAAATGATATTTTGGGTCGAGTACCCCGTTTATTTGATAGCCCGAGTGGCTTTGAGAGATTTCTGACTGAGGGAGGCCGAGTGCCTATGTTGAGAGGATATTATGGGATCGGGCTGCACGTCGCAGCATGTTGCACTATTTATGATATGTGAGAGGCCGAGAGCCTGAATGATTATGCCATGAGATGGCTTGATATTAGCGTTTGGGCTGTAGGAGCCCCTCCGGAGTCTGTACACCCCTTAGTGAGCACAGGTACCTACTGAGTGCGAATGTCGAGTGCCGAGTGACGAGTGATTGGGAGGCATGAATGGCTATGAGGTTGCTCGAGGGGCTGATACCGAGTGATGGTGAGGCATACTGAGTGACTGATTCTGAGGGATGTTATGCCCGAGGGGCGATTTCTGAAATATGTTTTTGCCCGAGAGACTTTTTGTGATTTCTATCATTCCTATATTAAATCATCTTGACTTCTATGGAATTTGTGAGAAGGCACATTTTCAAATGATATTTCACTGAGATTGACTTCTAAATATTATAAGGCATCGTATCTGTGTTTTCTGAAAGAAGGAGTTCATATTTGTGCATTTATGACTGCTTTTATGTGTTTCGTTGCCTTAGACATTATTTACTTTCATTACTACTAAGTTGGCGTACTCATATTACTCCCTGCACCTTGTGTGCGGATTCAGGTGCTGGGTCTGAGCGCTAGCTGTTTTTGCATTCTCTTGGAGCTTTGTTCGGGATTTTGAGGTAGCTGTTTGGCGTCCGCAACATGATCTCTTTCCTTTCTTATCCTATTATTTGATATCATGTCCTAGAACTGGTTGTAGTAAAGAAATAGTAGTACGTTGTATTGTTTGTAGATGCTCATGACGGTTGACTCCAGGGTTTTGGGGAAGTGTATAAACTATTTTATTCGTTTTGTTGCTTTAAATTGTTAAACCGGAAGAATTTTATGGATTATCGAACAGTTGTGAATTTAAGGGAAAGTCCTCATGTTATTTCACGGTAGGTTGGCTAGCCTAGTATCATGATAGGTGCCATCACGGCCGGCTTAGGATTTGGGGTCGTGACAGGACATTGTAATACTTGAGGTATATTTATATAGGAGTTGGGGAAGTTAAAAAGGTACCATATGAGTGTTACAAAAATAAAAGAGAATGCCACTAGGAATACAATCAAATTATCAGTTCAGAAGCAACCCTACAAGCACAAGGGCGTGGAGCTAAGTAACTACGGATAATTATAGGCAAGGAAGGACATCAAGAGGTCCGTCGAGTATACAATGTAATAAGCTCACAACTTTACAAGAGTCAGAGAGTCCTCCCTAAGTACTACAATGAAAGACTAGCTAAGGAAGTAAGGAAGAAGGATTCAACCTAAGCTCTGTGACCTAAAGAGGGAATGGTCTTATAACAATAGTCTCACAACAATATTATATGCACTCCATAAGAAAGTGGCACCTACTGTGGCTAATAAACGGGAAGTAAAATCAGAAGTGATATTCAAAATCATATGTGTGGTATAGAATTCCAATATGTGTGGGCACTAAGGTAAGCTAAGTATGCACGCAACAAGGGGGCAGGATGATCAGGAAAGGTAATTGCTTACATTTAAAGAAAGCTGAGAAGGAACGAAAAGAATTACTCGATTAATGATCCAGAGTTAGTTACATTATGAACACACTTAAGAGGTCGTACTTTTATACATGCAACATATACGTTGACAATCATACAGCCGTAGAAGATTTCGGTATAAGCTAAAAGAAAGATTGAATTGTTAAAAGATTGTATCATAGATATTCCATAGCACCCATGAAAGGCTAAAAGTAATACCTAATACCATAAACCGCAGATCGAGAGATAGCTTAATACTACATAAAGGCTGATCAGAAGGAGGAGGAAACTAAAGAGTTACATCAATGAAGTAAATCAGGAATCTGATTTTGGACCCATAAAATTATAGACCTCGTGATTGAGAACATTGAAGGATTAATCTTAGATATCAGATTTACAAGAGAGATAGTACAATAGTCATATTCTTTAATGGCTCTATGATAAAGCCATTTAGAAGAAGTACCAGCCTCATAAGAAGTTGGTATGAAGCTCCCACCGGGTTGTGTATGCATCGGAGGTGCAAGTATTATAATAGAGCTTCAAGTTATGAACGTGAATAATACCTATAAGGAAGGGAGGTCATGAAAGAGATAGAAGATATGATGCAATATTTTAAGGTAAAGGTGAACAACATACGAAGTGCAGAAGGTTGTGAATTATCCATACTTCGGAAAAAAATCTAGAAGCACTGGGATTCCTTATCCAAGAATGATAGTGGCGTCGTCAGTGGCATATCTTCGAGCCTATGGTTTAGGTACCGAGAAATCTAGCCAAGAGAATAAATAAGAGTTAGAGACGATGTGATGTCTCACTTGATGTTCCAGAATAAGATAAGGAAATCTATGGTGCAACCAAGTTGAAGGAAGGTTGAGAGTAGTATAAATAGATATGTATAGGTCGCAAGCTAAATTATAGTAAAGCGAAAAGGTTTTATGACAGGAGTAAGGATAAGAAAGGGCGAGTGAGAAGGTGACGAGAAATGGATAAGTCCGCAGGATTAAGCCCATGAAAACAAGAGAGCTAATGGTTTCTCTAAGTTATAGAAAGCTCACTATAGCCTGAACGAACTCAAAAGAGTCTAAGACTAATAGCATTGAGGAGAGATGGAATGCTTCCCTGGTAGTAGAATGAGAGTGTAATTGCGACAAATAAAGGATGACATTTGGGCCTTCGATTGAGTAATGATTTGATGAATTGTACAGGATTAAAATACCCTTGTAAGGAGAATCACATTGGGACTCTATGAAATATGGTTATTGAAGTATAGTACCGCCCCTAGGTGGATCAGGAAAATCATTTTAGATGTTCCCCGATGAGACGTGAGCCCTAGCGACAGTTACGTAAAAGGTCAAGTTATCCGTACTAGGGTGAATCAAGAATGGATGGATAAAAGTTACAAAGTATGAAATGAGATTAGACCATCATTATTAAGATGAATAGTAATAAATAAGCGTTAAAGGGCTTAGATTTATACATACATGATAAGCAACGAGAGTAACTTGGAGTTTGGTAGCAGACCTCAGTAACGATAAATCAAAGTAAGAGTTAGGGCAGTAAAGTCATACAGATGGATAAACGAATCTATGAAATAAGGTATAACAATATTTGTGAGTTCAAGAAAGTACTGAGAAAAGAACTTTAGTATACCTATAGACACCCAAAGGGATATCTTGTCAAGATGTGTATACGTTTACAAAAGTGAGGCATAGAGATTGGATAAAAACTGGAGCTAAAAGGAAAGAAGAGTCGCATAGGCACACTTACAAGGTTAGAGTCGTACAGGTTGCATGATAGAAGGTAGCAATTGTTACGAGATTGGAAGAATTCCGACCACATGCCTTGGTGTGAGAAACAAGCCTAAAAGTGGGAATACCCTGGACTTTGGATTCATTCACAGAATAGTTGCCTAAATGGCAGGGAGAGTACTAAAGTATTCGCAAGAGCTATAAGTTATGATAATGGTAAGTGCATCAGTCAACATTTGAGGACGAATGTTCCAAAGGGGGGAATGATGTTATCCCCCATGTTTTCATAAGTGAAAGTACGCCATAAGTAAATTAATGAAAGCTCGCAAATGAGATGTTACATCCCGCATTTTCGTACGTTAAAGTTTCGTCGTAAGTTAATCGACGCAAGCTCGGGAATGAGATTATTTTGAGGTTATAAGTAAATAAGTGATAAGTAAATTCGTGAAGGTGAGAGGGTAAGCGAATCAAAGAAAATAAGTTTCGTCGAAGTTTGTCAATTTGGGATAAAATACGGCCGAACTATAATACCCAGTATTTATGGACTAGTGACATACAAGGTAAAACGTGACTATGATAGTAAGGTGTATAAGGTATGTTAAAAGTGAGTAGTATTTTAAGTAATTTGAGATAATTCTTAATTATGGGGATAATTAATTAATTATTGGGTTAATAGGAGATTAACAAACCAATTAAGGAAATAATGGATAAGCTTAATTAAGACCAACGTGGCAACAATTGGAACAAGGATCAAAGACCCAAATTGTGACTCTTAAGTGCATAAAATAGGTGACATATTTGGAGGATTTTTGTGGCTTAATCATCACAAAAAGGTGGGGCCCACAAATCTCAAAGATATATATATAGGATCTCATTACTTCACTAAGGTATAAGATCTCTAATTCACAAAGAGAGGTGAACTAGAATTAATTAAATTAACGAATCTTCAGCAAAAAGTTCATACAAAGTTATACTGCGTAATAGCAACGAGATTTGCAATTCTAAGAGAGCACAATACAATCTTTCTCAAGAATATCATACGGATTTTTTCCTACTTCGATCCGCCATTACGTGTTTTTGAAAAAGACATCTGTTAGAGGGATTGTCAAGAAAATCGACTCAGGTATGTTAAGGCTATCCCTTATTTCCTTTTGGCATGATCCATACGATACAAACAAAATGAGCAAACACATAACTTCTATAAATGACTCTATTCATAGAAATGCTAGAGATGCCTATGTTTTTGATTCCCCATGTGTCCTATTATTCTATCATCTGTTCATGGGTCTCAAAAAATACATAAGTTGATAAAGTTTACTTCATGATATTAATCAAAGGCATAATGGTCTTATGATGTTCCGAAAGATTTTATTGACGTACTTCTCATGCATTGCATTCATTTATACATGTATATTGACCCATGACCAGATGGAGTTATATATGCGTATATATATGTATATGGGATATGGGAAAGGTTACGGCGTTATATAGTCACCACCACCTGATCAGCTGGTATACATTGATGATTTTTCCCACAGTGGCCGAGGCGATATGATGGGATTCCCTTAGAGGCTTGATGAGGTTACGAACATATGTACTTATACACGACATGACATTCATACGTATATGCATGACGCTATAAGTATTTCATGATTTACAGAGTTATCCAGACTTACAGGTTGAGTCATTTACTCCATGTTTCTTCCATGTCGTCTATATACTTATTTATGTGCCTTACATACTCGGTTTATTATTCATACTGACGTGCTTTTTTTGGGGACGCTGCGTTCATGCCTGAAGGTATAGACAATCAGTTTGACGAGACCTCATAGTAGACGAGGTTAACATTCAGTGAAGGATCGGTAAGACTCCACCTCATTTAGAGTGCAGCCGAGTCTATGAGTCATCGTGTTAGAATTTTGCTAAAGACTTATGGGTAGGCCGGTACCCTGTCCTATTTGATGTCAAGTAATCTTCGAGCCTTTGTAGATGGAGGTTCATTTTATAAAGTATGTCAGAGGCCTTGACGGGCCATATGTATTCATGTTTTAATAGAGATGGTTCATTGATACAGTGATTTCCTACATATAGTTATACATTACGAGTTGTGGCCATGTTGGCCCAGTTATCAATGATAGCACGATAAGAAAGATATGTTATATTGGTACTCGATTGAGTAAGGAACCTGGTGCCCGTCGTGACCCTTCGGTTTGGGTCGTGACATGTTTGCTGGTATATTTGTTTAGAATCCAACAAAGAAAGGGCCACAAAATTGGTTATCGTTTCCCGAAAGTGTAAAACAAATAATGTGGGGAATACGCGACATTATCAAAGGCACACATACATCTGTGATCTCCTCCGATAAGCAAAACAATGTGTTTCAAAGAAATCAAAAAGTTCGCTAAGCAAGACTTGCTTCATGGGCAAAGATGAGAGCACCACATAAACAAATCGATATCGGGTGCAGATAATCAAGTTTTATTTTTAAACGGAAAAAACTGCAAAAGCGAATAATTGCTTTATAGACAAGGTTCAACAACACCTTAGACATCTGGGTAGGAAATGGTAGGGGGCGAAAATGAAAAGGCAAGGTTTCCATAAAGCAATATGGAGTATCCGAGCAACTCGGTCCCACGGTGAAAGAATTAGTTCTTCAGTGTCACGACCCAAAATACATTAACGGTCGTGATGGCGCCGGACACCATTGTCAGGCAAACCAACACCAAGAAGTTTCTCAAATTCTCATTTTAGTAGTTTTGAAAATCATTTCTTTTCATTACATCAAATAGAAATTAATGAACTTTATTGAGTAAATACCAATGTCTTAAAATATTCAAATAATAATTAAATTCCAAAGTCATCCCAGAACCCGGTGTCACAAGTGCATGAGCAATTTCTAGGAAACAAACGAGATAAAATAACCGTCCGGAATACAAATGGGACAGTAAAGAAAATACAACACAATACTCTAAAGGAGACTCTGCTAGCTGCGGGTCGTCTCGAGAGGTTGTAGCTCACCTAAGCCCCCATATCAACCATGCCACTGCGTCAGGCTAGGCCATTAGATAAGCCCGTGCCTGTGCAACAAAAATGCACAAAGAGTGTAGTATGAGTACGAAAAATAACGTGTACTCAGGAATTACCCGCCTAACCTTGAAGAGGTAGTGACGAGAGGTTAACTTTGACACTTACTAGAGGTCAAATTAACATAATCAAGTGTGACACTAAGCATGGATGTCATAATTAATCAACAAATAACGACAGGAAGGAACAACTTCTTTCATATAGACAAATTTTAGTCTCCGTCATTTCAAATGACAACTTATATTTCCAGGCCATTAAACGGTTCAATTTACAGAAAGTACCCCGCAAATATCATGCGCAAGAAATGTCGAGGTCGTATGACCCGGTCCAACATAAATGTAAACTGTGCACTGCCGAGGGTCGAACGACGCGAACCATAGATGCATCTATTACCCCGCTCGCGAATCATACGTGCGACGCGGTCAATTATAAATAATAGAGTTACCCCACTCGCGAATCATATATGCGACGCAGATACTCATAGATACACACATTCAAACCGTCAATCCATATTTTATTAGGAAACACTTATCCAAGGGAAAGTCAATTCTCTTTTCACGATTCAGAAAAAAATAAAGTTTAACTTATTTAGAAAATACTAATTTGATGTGACTTAAGTAATTTAAATTGTTAATAAGGTTACAAATAATTCAAGTATAGCATGCTTTTGGGTCTTAGACTACCTAGACTTAAGTACAATAGTAGCTACGCACGGACTCCCATAACCTCGTGCGTATGTATCCCCCACAAATAGTAGCACGTAATCAATTATTTCACCTTTGGGACAAATTCCCTCTTACAAGGTTAGAAAGGAGACTTACCTCGCTCCGAAGTTCCATAATCGGCATTCCACGTCCTTCCGATGACTCAAATCAATGCACAACGCTCCAAAACTAGGCAATAATTATGCAAACCCATTAATATATACTCAATTACTCATTATAATCCAATTTACAACAATTCCTAACCCTGATCGAAAAGTTTATAAAATCACCCTCGGGACCACGTGCCCGGATTCCGAAATTTTTCGAAAATAACTTACCCATAACCTCACAAACTCAAATATATAATTAACTCTCAGTTTCATTCCCAATTTCGTGGTCAAAATCCAAAAAATCCTATTTTTTAGGTTTTACTTCAAAATCCCAACTTTCTACAAATTTCCTTGCCTAAATCCATATATGAACCTTCTATTTACTCAAAACTAGTAAAATCCACTTAACTCATGCTTGGTGATGAAAATGACACTCCAAAGTTGCTCCAAAAATCGGCTCCCATGAAAGAAATGAAGTGAAATGAGCCAAAACCCCGATTTTTCAAAGGACACTGCCCAACCCCGATTTTCGCACCTGCGGTCACTCGACCGCTTCTGCAGTTCCGCATGTGCGGCCCAATCACCGCTTCTGCGGTCTTCCACCAGACCCCTCAACTCCGCATCTACGGCTCGACGCGCGCAGGTGCGGTCCCGCTTCTGCAGATCTCAACCGCATCTGCAGCCCACGCCTTCCCCAGCAAAATCCGCTTCTGCGAGTCCATTCTCGCTCCTGCGGCTCGCAACTGCGGCCCCTATTGCGCAGGTGCGACCACACCAGATGCTCAGTTGCAATAGTCCTTCCTCAAATTCCATTTTCGACCTGTTAACCACCCGAAATCCACCCGAGGCCCGCGGGACCCCGTCCAATCACACCAACCAGTTCCAAAACATTATACGGACCTGCTCGAGGCCTCAAATCACATCAAACAACGCCAAATCATGAATCACACTCAAATTCAAGATTAATGAACTTTAGAACTTCCAACTTCAACATTCGATGCCGAAACCTATCAAATCACGTCCAATTGACCTCATATTTTGCACACAAGTCACATTTGACATTATAGACCTAATCCAACTTTTGGAATGAGAGTCCGACCCCGATATCCAGAAGTCCACTTCCAGTCAAACTTCTCAAAAACCTTCAAATTTCTAACTTTATCCAAATGATTCCAAAATGACTTACGGACCTCCGAATTTACTTCCGATCGCTCTCCCAATACCAGAATCACCATTCAAAGCTATTCCCCAACTCGGAATCCTAAACGGACATCGATAACGCTGAAATGCACTTCAACCCTATGAAATTCTTCTAAAATTCTAACCTTCGCAATATGCGCCGAAATGCTCCCGGGTCATCCAAAACCCGATCCGAACATACACCCAAGTCTGAAATCATCGTACGAACCTGCTGGAATTCCGATTCAGAGGTCGTTTAATCAAAAATCCAATCTTAGTCAATTCCTCCAACTTAAAGCTTCTGAAATGAGAATCCTCTTTACAAATCAATAACAAACTCCCAGAATTAAATTTCGGCTATGCGTATAAGTCACAATGCCTGAAGTGGAGCTACTTATGGCCTCAAACAGCTGAACGACGCGCTAGAGCCCAAAACCACCGGTCGATTCGTTACATTCTCTCCCACTTAAACATACGTTCATCCTCGAACGTTCTGAGAACTGCACTAGAGTTGTTTGAAATCACTGGTTAACACCTCATGCACCTACCCGTGCTACCACCACTCAGTTGAGCACATTAACTCGAGAAAATTTGAAGATATCCTTATTTATTCAAGAAAATAAGCTTAGAGCCCAATTCCAACATCCTGAATTCTCTACCAGGCCCACTCCCAACATACGAACACCGTATCATTCACTACACAATGCACCGATACATGATTTCATACCTTTGCTGAATTCACCCTATGCAATGCATAACGCACATGACCATGATAACATCCTCTAATAGAAATACCCAAAATTCCACGGGTCTGATGCTCCCAATGCACCTCACGACCTATGAAAATCCTATTCTAACCCTTTGCAATACCTCCACGATGGAAGAGATGCGTAGAATTCATAACCAACTTCCGAGTCAACAAATCATTGAGTCTATACCCCTGACAAGAACCATTTCATAATTATGAACCAAATAATGGCATTTTCCCTTTAATATACTTAACATAATTTGATCGCATTGATCCTAGATCCAAAAATCTCGTCTCACCCAGTACGAGCTGCTCAGGCAATAAGCTACCCAGACATGACCAACAGTCTCACATGATGCCACAATGTGCCAACAAGCCACAACTCGAACGTGATACATAAGGAAAATGAACTCTGGAAGGAACTACTCAACCCACGTAACTAATATGAATTTCCCTCATAAAAGGGGAAACAAAACACACAAAAATAGGACATAAGACTGTACTCATCATCACACTGTTGTGGCATGCAACCCGATCCAAATAACATATGCGTGGCAATAAGGCACCCAATCCACACACAAAATCCACATAAGGAGACACACATCGAGCTAAATTTCTCATTATAACTGAATACCGAATATCGGCCACAAGCACGCTAATTGCATAATCTCATCCCTGGGGAGACCGATTGCGCCATACGATACAAAACTCAAGCACAACTGAGGTGCGATATATGATCTAAATCTCAAGAACCATCTTGCTCACATAACCCCATCGTTGCTGGGAACCTTAACACATAAGAAATTTATCAAGCCGTTTCACAACTCAACGACACAATATAACATTACATGAAATAGCCGACGACGAAACAACATCCAATATCCGAATACTACTCGATGAGGAGCGCTATGCTGAAATGAACATATCTGACCTGATATAGAGCCCACATTCATATTTAAATCCATTCACCGACCTCAAGCAGATTCTAATCGCACCGTACTAGGCTAATAACCTTTCAAGGTTCTGTTATAACCCCTTTTTTCCCCATAACACATAAGAACAACCATCATAACCGGGTCAAACTTCCACAATCCACAACCAAATGCATCGAGCGCCCTCCAGGCATAAATTCTCAAATAAGCAATACCACATTCTTCATACTTGGGTCAAATCTTCAATCAATCAAGTGACTCCCTGTCACACTTATACAATCTTCCCGTGGAATAACTCCCACGACCTCACGCACCTGGTAACGCGTATGCACCTCCATACCATCGGCCATACTAACGTTGTAACTCCAATCGAGAATCCATAAGCAGGATGCAAATCCTTTTTCACAAAACACCGATCTCAAGTGACGTTGAAGACAATACCATCTCACCCTAAACACTCAAATCTCTTCCCTGCTCATCCGAGATCGCGACATCCTTTACAACACCCAACCGCAACCTTGATCCTCACTTTCAAATTCATAATTCTCACTGCACCTAACATACTGATACACGATAGCACAATAATTTCATCATAACTCCTGAACCACTAATAGGGTAAACACTTCATCATATAGAAACCTTTTATTTAGCTCTTTCAAGAGAACCATAGCAACACGCGAGTGAATTCTCATAACCGCAGAATATGCAAATCCTCAAGTAGTGGTCTAAACCATCGTAACCCTTCCGGGATCCGCCTACACATCACATGCCATAATACTTGATTACTCCCAATTAAAACCAATTACAGCGGCCGTCAAGCCTCGCACATACCATCACCATTCATATGCATAATCTAACCATGTTGGAGGAACTGATCACTGCCATCATTATACCGATTCAACCATGGCTAACCAATCTAACTTCTTCTAATTTATCCTTAACTTGCCTTTGAAATAATAATAGCTCCATTCCTTACACCATGAACCTAACTCCGCACTCACCCCGAGTGACTCCATTCCACGAGACCACATTGTCTCCAAACCCACGAACCATCTCATACCTTCCTGGTGCGCATATTTGCATCCTCGACTACTACATCCATTCTGAAAATTCCTCTACGAATACGAAATAATTTTCTCTCATTCCTCCCAAATGCTGCACTGCAAGCCGAAAATATCATAGAACATTCCAAGCCTCTTATCATATTCCGCTGCAAAAGCTCGATTCTTAACCATACCGAGGGCTTGAAATCCTTAGGCACTGCATTTTAACCTTTGAATTTGCTAGGACCGTTGTTGAGAGTCACCCACTCCGGCTTGGTCCCGAATATAATCAAATCCAAGGCTCCGCTGGCACATGAACACCCATCTTAATAAAGAACCCGACTGAATCACTTCCTCTGTAAATCACCTCTGTACGAAGCATAAATCCTGAATATTCCCAAAGTCTGAACATGAGTCAACAAGACCAACTATAACACACCTTTATCATTTCATTTTCTCAAATTACCACTTATGTTCTTTTTCTTTAGCTGTAATAACCCATCAATATGCTAATAACCAGAAATCTCACAAATAGACGACCATGCACTACAACCGTAGATGGTGGGACTCTCCCACCTAGCTTGAAGCTACTATTACACAACTCGAGAACCCACCAAGATTCTTTCTTCGTTGCCGAACTGATCTTGTACCACCAACTCGCCAAATTCCTCGAAATCCTTCCTTTAGCATTTCATGAACACTCTGCATCTCTATCAACATTCACATATTCGACCCCTTGCTGGATAGTCAGTAGAATTCTTCGCAGAAACTTCGCCAACCCCACGATCGCTGACCTGCTCACCAGAGATAACCCACATGTGGAAATTACATGCCGACATAAATAACCCATCCTGAGCCCCTTCTCATTCACCAACTGAACCAGTCTGTTCGCTCCTTATGGACATCAACAAATTACGACACTCTCTTCAACAGGTTATATTGCATCCTTCTTCATACCAAGAAATCCTTTTCTGTTGCATCCAATTTCCTGCCATATAATAGCCAATATTTCAAATCAAGCCCATAGACCCAATCACCGTCCACAAAAATTCCCAAATCCTTCCAAACTTTTCTTAAGGTGTGTAGTTATATTGACACTGAACCCATATGCTACACTTCCACTATCCCACTTTGGTCCAACCCACTCCTTTAAGCAGCTACTCGACTTTCACTTCTTACACCCGACCTTCTAGAAATTTAACCACCGCTTGATACTTCCCACATGTCCTTCCTCATACTTTGTTGCTCAGCTATTGCCTTTAGAACCAACAGATCGCTACCCATTTAAACCTTTCCGAAGATAATCCTTCTCGATCCGTCAACATTGAAAACACCGATCCGATCTTGAACTACCGCACATCGCGATCTATGATAGCAGCTTCTCCAACACTATTCCACAACATCCTGCCCCTAACGGCGAATTGAAGAAGATCATAACACCTACGAACTTAACACACTCAATCGAGGACGATGATATCACGTCGCAGATAAGAGTTCCACCACACTTAAAAGAACCAAGTCGTTACCCTATCAAACCTGAACATTTATAGTTGGATTGCCTTTCCTTCGCCGGAAATGAAATACCGAGTCTCTGAATCGCGCTTGAGTAAACTTTCTTTCGAGTCATTCACTGCCCCGACACATGGGCAAGCATCCTACTGTCACCTCAATACCGTGCGATAACCAATCATGAGCATCATAGCAATCTGGTGCATAGCCTCAAAGCTCTCCGAAGTGATACTGAGCTTAATTGACAGAATACCCTTCCCAAAGGCAAGGACAATAGCCCTAACAACCACGCAGGGAGAAACATCCCCCACCACATCTATAGTACCATTACAATTATTCACTTACCGATTTATAACCAGCTCTTCACGTCGCATAAGATGGAATGGAAAGGAAATGAAGGCATAAACCTCAAGGGAAATCAAACCGCACGGTGATGAATCAAGAAGGGAAGTACTCCTAACAGCCCTGTAGCCTCTCGAAGATAAGTACAGACATCTCCGTACCGATCCGTAAGACTCTACTAGACTCGCTTATGACTCGTGAGACCAAAGTGAACCTAGTGCTCTGATACCATGTTGTCACGACCCAAAATACATTAACGGTCGTGATGGTGCCGAACACCACTGTCAGGTAAGCCAACACCAAGAAGTTTCTCAAATTCTCATTTTAGTAGTTTTGTAAATAATTTCTTTTCATTACATCAAATAGCAATTAATGAATTTTATTGAGTAAATACCGATGTCTTAACAAATTCAAATAATAATTAAATCCCAAATTCATCCCAGAACCCGGTGTCACAAGTGCATGAGCAATTTCTAGGAAACAAACGAGATACAATAATCATCCGGAATACAAATGGGACAGTAAAGAAAATACAACACAATACTCTAAAGGAGACTCTGCTGGCCGCGGGTCGTCTCGAGAGGTTGCAGCTCACCTAAGTCCCCATATCAACCATGCCACTGCGTCAAGCTAGGCCACTAGATATGCCTGTGCCTGTGCAATAAAAATACACAACAAGTGTAGTATGAGTACGAAAAATAACGTGTACTCAGTAAGTATCCCGCCTAACCTCGAAGAGGTAGTGACGGGAGGTTGACTTTGACACTTACTAGAGGTCAAATTAACATAATCAAGTGTGACTGATGCGAGACTAAATTGCATAGTTTAACATGTGATATACCTTACATTTTATGCGCATTAATGATAAAAATACACTTGTTATGTGCTTAATGGAGTTTATTTCATGTGTAGGTGAAGTGGAGATGGAAACGGAGCTAAAAGGATGCAAATACGTCGAAAAATACGCGAAAGGAGACACCCGGGCGATAGCCGGGCGACAGAGCCAAACACACTGACCCTGCCTGGCGTTAGCCAGGCGTTTGGGCTGAAACGCCAGCCCTAGCCTGGCGTTAGCCAGGCGTTTGGGTCCAAACGCCAGGGTCCCCAGTCGGCCAGAAATCGAGTTTTGACGGGTTTAAGTGTTTTCTAATTGAAATAGAAGTCTCCTACACGGTTAGGGTTCACCCTAAACCTATAAATAGACTCCTAAAACACAACTACAAGGGGGAGATTCACAGGGATACACAGAGATTCGAGTTTGGAGTGAATCGAAGGCAAAAACATCACTTTGTACATATTTCTTCCTTACTTTGTAGTTTAATTATGCTAGTTGTTTTAGATTTTATTCTTATGAATTTGTTTAGCTAATTTCGTGTGGAACCCGTTGGGGAATAAACTTCTTGTGATATTAATATAGTTTTGATTGGTTGATTAAACTCTATTTGTTCAACTACGTTCTTGTTGTAGTTGATTGAAGGGCCCTCAATTAGCTGTGCCTATTTATTATGTATCTACTTGAGAGAGAGTGCATATTTAGGTAATTGTTTGAACAACACCACTCCCAGAGTATAGACGAAAGTCATAACCGAGGGTTTAGAGGTTGGATTAGAGATAACGATACTTCGGGTGCAATCTAAGTGAACTGTAATGCAATCTAGCTAGCGTAACTTGAGAGAGTGCGTCTAGTAAATTATCATAATTACTTGAGAGAGATTTATGGTAGATAGAGCGTTCATGATTGATAGAGACGATTAATCAAGCTATACGAATATCCAAGAAGTACGTTCACCAGTGGAGGAAACTATAACCTTAGATTTTTATTACAATTGTTTATACCTTAGTATAATTAATCTTTGCTTTTAATCTTTAGTATTAGTAATTTAACAAACATCAGGTGACAGCTGAATACTAATTTAAACAGCGTGCTTGATACGTCAATTCCCTGAGGGATCGACTCTGGGCAAAATACCCCAGGATTATATTTGCAATGCCCGTTTAGTCTTTATAGAAGACATAGTTGAGCGTGATCAGTGACACCAAGCATGGATGTCATAATAATCAACAAATAACGACAGAAAGGAACAACTTCTTTCATATAGACAAATTTTAGTCCGTAATTTCAGTTGAAAACTTATATTTCCAGGCCATTAAACGGTTCAATTTACAAAAAGTACCCAGCAAATATCATGCGCAAGAAATGTCGAGGTCGTATGACCCGGTCCAACATAAATATAAACTGTGCACTGCCGGAGGGTCGAACGACGTGAACCATAGATGCATCTATTACCCCGCTCGCGAATCATACGTGCGACGCGGTCAATTATAAATAATAGAGCTACCCCGCTCGCGAATCATACATGCGACACAGATACTCATAGATACACACATTCAAACCGTCAATCCATATTTTATCAGGAAACACTTATCCAAGGGAAAGTCAATTCTCTTTTCACGATTCAGAAAAAAATAAAGTTTAACTTATTTAGAAACTACTAATTTGATGTGACTTAAGTATTTTAAATTGTCAATAAGGTTACAAATAATTCAAGTATAGCATGCTTTCGGGTCCTAGACTACCCGGACTTAAGTACAATAGTAGCTACGCACGGACTCTCGTAACCTCGTGCGTACGTAGCCCCCACAAATAGTAGCACGTAATCAATTATTTCACCTATGGGACACATTCCCTCTTACAAGGTTAGAAAGGAGACTTACCTCGCTCCGAAGTTTCATAACCGACATTCCACGTCCTTCCAATGACTCAAATCAAATCACAACGCCCAAAAACTAGTTGACAATTATGCAAACCCACTAATATATACTCAATTACTCATTGTAATCCAATTTACAACAATTCCTAACCCCGATCGAAAAGTTGATAAAATCACCCTCAGGCCCACGTGCCCGGATTCCGAAATTTTTCGAAGATAACTTACCCATAACCTCACGAACTCAAATATATAATTTACTCTCAGTTTCATTCCCAATTTCGTGGTCAAAATTCAAAAATTCCAATTTTTCAGTCAAAATCCCAACTTTCTACAAATTTCCTTGCCTAAATCCATATATGAACCTTGTATTTACTCAAAACTAGTAAAAACCACTTACCTCATGCTTGGTGATGAAAATGACACTCCAAAGTTGCTCCAAAAATCGGCTTCCATGAAAGAAATGAAATGAAATGAGCCAAAACCCCGATTTTTCAAGGGACACTGCCCAACCCCGATTTTCGCACCTGCGGTTCTACGGTTCCGCAGGTGCGGCTCAACCACAGCTTCTATGGTCTTCGACCAGACCCCTCAACTCCGTATCTGCGGCTCGACGTGAAGGTGCGGTCTCGCTTCTGCGGATCTCGACCGCATCTGCGGCCCACGCCTTCCCTAGTGAAATCCACTTCTGCGAGTCCATTCCCGCTCCTGCAGCTCGCATCTGCGGCCCCCATCGTGCAGGTGTGACCACACCATATGCTCAGCTGCATCAGCCCTTCCTCAAATTCCATTTTCGACCCGTCAACCACCCGGAATCCACCCGAGGCCCCCCGGACCTCGTCCCATCACACTAGCCAGTTCCTAAACATTATACGGACCTACTCAAGGCCTCAAATCACATCAAACAACGCTAAAACCATGAATCACACTCAAATTCAAGATTAATGAACTTTAGAACTTTCAACTTCCACATTCGATGCTGAAACCTATCAAATCATGTCCAATTGACCTCAAGTTTTGCACACAAGTCACATTTGACATTACGGGCCTACTCCAACTCCCAAAATCAGAATTCGATCCCGATATCCAAAAGTCCACTTCCAGTCAAACTTCTAAAAAACCTTCAAATTTCTAACTTTAGCCAAATGACTCAAAAATGACCTACGGACCTCCGAATTTACTTCCGATCACGCTCCCAATACCAGAATCGCCATTCGGAGCTATTCCCAGACTCAAAATCTAAATAGACATTGATAACACTGAAATGCACTTCAACCCAAATTTATGAAATTCTTCTAAAATGCTAACCTCCGCAATATGCGCCGAAACGCTCCCGGGTTATCCAAAACCCGATCCGAACATACGTCCAAGTTAGAAATCATCGTACGAACCTGCTGGAACCCTCAAATTTTGATTCAGAGGTCGTTTACTCAAAAATCTAATCTTAGTCAATTCCTCCAACTTAAAGCTTCCGAAACGAGATTCCTCTTTACAAATCAATTCCAAACTCTCGGAATTAAATTCCGTCCATGCGTTTAAGTCATAATACTTGAAGTGAAGCTACTCATGGCCTCAAGATTCTGAACAACTTACTAGAGCCCAAAACGACCGGTCGGGTCGTTACATTCAGCAAGGTGGCTGCAAATTCAAACTACTCAAGGCATCAAGGCCACAAACCGACTACCATTGTTAAACTCACAAATCTTTCTTTGTTTGAAGCAGAAAACAAAGTAGTGTAGAAATGAAGTTCTCAAAGTACGAATGTCACAAAAGGTAAGTTTTTCAAAGTCTTTGCTTTTTCTTTCTAGGCATGTCCATAATCACCTCATCTGCCACTGCATTCTCCAGCATAAGGTACACAAGTCCTTAGTTAAGGTTCCATTCTTACAAAGGTCACACCACTTCCTAATCCCATGTTTAGTATAGGGTACACTAATACCTAGTTGTATTTTCCAACGTAAGGTACACCAATCCTTAGTGAGGTTCCGTTTTAATACAAGGTAAGTTATCCCCTGGTTACCTTCTCTAAGTGATACAGGGCGCCAACCCCTGGTTATACTCTCTCTTAGTGATATAGGGCGCCAACCCCTAGCTACATTCCATCTCAGTGATACAGGGTGCCAACCCCTAGTTACATTCCATGTTAGCAATACAGGGCGCCAGCCCCTGGTTACATTTCCTCTAAGTCCATCAACCTCATTCGTAGGAGACACACTTCCTAGTCTGAGTTATTCTAATAGGAAACACACTTCCTAATCTGAACCATCTATCCTAGGAGACGCACTTCCTAGGCCGAGTACTTAAACCTTATTTGTAGGAGACCCACTTCCTAGTTTGAGTCATTATAACAGGAGACACACTTCCTAATCCAAGCCCTTCAACCTCATTCTTAGGCGACACACTTCCTAGTTTGAGCCATTCTAATAGGAGACACACTTGCCAATCTGAATGATCTATCCCTGGAGACACACTTCCTAGTCCAAACCTTTAACCTCATTCGTAGGAGACACACTTCCTAGTTTGAGTCACTCTAATAGGAGACACACTTCCTAATCTAAACCGTTAAGCCTAGGAGACACATTTTCTAGTCCAAGCCTTTCAACCTCATTCGTAGGAGACACACTTCTTAGTCTGAGTTATTTCAACAAGAGACACACTTCCTAATCTAAACCATCAATACTAGGAGACACACTTCCTAGTTTGAGTCATTCTAATAGGAGAAGCACTTCCTAATCTGAACCATCAATCCTAGGAGACGCACTTCCTAGGACAATTCCTTCAACCTCATTTATAGGAGATGCACATCCTAGTTTGAGTTATTCTAATATGAGACACACTTATTAAATTTGAACCATTATTCCTAAGAGACGTACTTCCTAATTCAATCCCTTCAACCTCATTCGTAGGAGACTCACTTCCTAGTTTGAGCCATTCTAATAGGATACACACTTCCATATATGAACCATCAATCGTAGGAGACGCACTTCCTAGTCCAAACCATTCAACCTCATTCGTATGAGACACACTTCCTAATCAAAACTATCAATCTTAGTTTGAGCGAATTGGAGAGGTGGCCTATAGACTTGCACTACCACCTAGTCTAGCTGCAGTTCATTCAGTATTCCATGTTTCTATGCTCTGGAAGTATCACAGTGATCCATCTCATGTGTTGGATTTCAGCTCAGTCCAGTTGGAAAAGGATTTGTCTTATGTTAAGGAGCCGGTGGCCATTTTGGACAGGCAAGTTCGAAAGTTGAGGTCGTAGAACATTGTTTCAGTGAAGGTTCAGTGAAGGAGTAAATTAGTCGAGGAGGCAGCTTGGGAGACCGAGCATGATATGAGTAGTTGTATCCTCATCTTTTCTCCACTCCAGATATGTCTCTATACTCGTTCGAGGACAAATATTTGTTTTAAGAGAGGGAGGATGTAACGACCCAGCCAGTCGTTTTCATCATTTTAGCCTCGATCCCCTATTTATTGCATCCTATATGTCGTATCATGATTGTGTGACTTTCTAGGAACGCTTGGTTTTGGTTCGAGTGAGTTTCAAAGTGAAATGGGACACATAGTCACTAAGTTGGAGGTTATAGTTGTAAGCGTTGACCGTAGTTTGACTTTTGTGTACACGACTTTAGAATGGAGTTTCGATGGTTCCAACAGCTTCGTATGGTGATTTTAGACTTAGGAGCGTGTCCGGATGTTGATTTGGAGGTTCATAGGTCGTTTCGGCGTGAATTGACAAAAGTTGAAAAGTTGGAGGTTTGGAAGATTTGGGAAGTTTGACTGGGAGTAGACTTTATTGATATCAGGGCCGGATCACAATTACGCAAGTTGGAATAGGTCTGTAATGTCATTTATGACTTGTGTGCAAATTTGAAGTCAATCAGAGTTGTTTTGGGGTGAATCGACATTGCTTTCGGAATTCAGAAGTTCATAGTTCATAGTCTTGAATTTGGGTTGTGATTCGTAGAATCGATGTTTTTTGATGTGATTTTTGGCGTCCAGTAGGTCTGTTATGTATTTTTGAACTTCTTGGTATATTTGAACGGGGCCTCGGGGGCCTCGGGTGTGAAATGGATTGAAACCAGATCAAAATTGGACTTGTGCAATTGCTAAATTTCTAGCCTTCTGGTGTCATCGCAGCTGCGGAGGGATTGGCCGCAGGTGTGGACTCGAAAAAGCGAGAAATTGGTCGCAGAAGCAAAGCTGGCTTTGCCCAACTGGGATATCAGGTGCAAGGAGTTATCCGCATCTGCGAGTCCGCAGGTGCAAGGTATAATCGCATATGCGGATGAGGCTAGCCTGGTCTATGGTGCAGAGGAGGAGAGTTCTACGCAGAAGCGGGCTCACAGGTGCGAGCCATGGTCCGCAAAAGAGGAATTTCTGGACTTAAGTGGAATCCGCACCCCATGCTCGCAGAAGCGAATTTGCTGGGCAGAAAATGGGAAATTTCGAGGGTTTGTTTCATAATCCACTTTTGGACTTAGAGAGCTCGGTGTGAGAAGAATTTCCGGGAGAATTTTAGAGAGATTATTTGGGTAAGAACTTCAAACTCGGTTTTGGTTAAATTACACGAATCTATTGTTAATTTTATCATTTTACTTAGTGTTAGTTGGAAAATTGGAGAAAAATGGTAGAAACTTCCTAGACTAAATTTTTGAGTTTCGAAAGGCAATTTGAGGTCGGCTTTGAGTAATTCTTGTATGGTTGGACTCGTTATCGGATGGGTGTTCGAATTTTGTAATTTTGGTGGGGTTTCGAGATGCAGGCCTGGATTGAATTTTTGAGTTGACTTTTATTTCTTTGTAAATATCGTAATGTCATTGTTCGAATTAGTTTCTTATAGTTTTTAATTATAGTATGAAGTTATTTTGGTTAGATTCGAGTCGTTCAGAGTTGGATAATCGAGGGAAAGACATTGAGGTAAGTGACTTGCCTAACCTTGTGTGGGGAAATTACCCCTTAGGATTTGTGTTGATTGTGATAATTGTGAAATGTGAAAGCCGTGTATGCAAGGTGACGAGTTTGTACATGGACTAAATATGAAAGTTATCGGTTTTAGATATGCAGATTTCTTTCTTGCCTTAATTGAGTTACTTAACATGTTATAGTCATCATTTCAAGTCTATTTTCATATGTCTACTTGGATTATCTCTTACTTGCTAATTGCTCTATATGTTTAGTTGAAGTTCTTGTTTCCTTTATTTTGTATTCGTTATTTAACTGTTGAACTCTTTACTTGAAGTTATTATTCTTAGAATATCTTGTTGTTGAAATTGGTATTGAGTTATAAAGACCGTGATTTGGATTGACGCAGAATGTTAAGTTGTGAAATGCTATTCTTGTTGAGTTATTCACTACCAGTTATTATTGTTGAGACTATCGTGTATATTGTGGCTGAGCCATGAGCTCTTTATTTGCTGTTACAATTTCATTGCTGTCAATATTACACAGCCTTACACTTGTTCAGTCTTTTTATTTATTCCAGTAGTGCCTTGACTTTACTTCGTCATTACTCTACCGAGGTTAGGCTTGGAACTGACTAGGTACCGTGGTGGTGTACTCATGCTACGCTTCTGCACATCTTTTTGTGCAGATCCAAGTACCTCATACCATCCCAGGCATTAGCGAGAGTTTAGCTGCGGAGACTTCAAGGTATATCTGCCGGTGTCCGCAGGCCTCGGAGTCCCCCTCTACCTTGACTATTTTATGTTCTCTATCCTTTTATAGATATTGATGTATAGAATCATGCAGTACTTCTATTTAGAGCTTGTGACTTGTATTTATCGGGTCTCGGGAGTTGTATATACTGAATCACAGAGTTTATTTATTATATTTGCTGAGTTTTGAGACTTATATTTATTATTTTAATTATTTCTATATGAATATTAGACTTACCCAGTCTTAAAAACTAAGTGACATCGTAACATGGAGGAAATCTGAGCGTTGCGAGAGTTCTAACACTAGTATGAAGAAGAGAATGGCGAAGAAAGAAGAAAACTGTGGACAACATACTGTAACTTTTTTGTCTCTTTATTCGAAGGATGCCACGTTTCTTTTATTTTATTGTTTATTGTCTCTTTTCAAGCGTTTGAATTGCACGCACGTTGTATATTTGTTTCAGGGACTCAATAGACACATAATGTACCGAGTTTAAGAGGCCAATACGTACAGGCACTAATTAAGGTATCAAGGTGAAAAATACTGCCAAGTTAAAGGGCTGCTTATGTAATTGGCCTTCTATTTTATAAAAAAATAAAGTAATTAAGGTATTATTAGTTGGTTTTTGGTTTCAATTTACCAAGACTGGAACCTCCCAATAAATGAAACTTGCAAGAAAAAGACAAAGAGAAAGAAGTTGAAAATGAGATGCATTATCTATAAGCACCAGCTCCACCACAAGCTTGAGTAGCAGCCGGCTACTGCTAATGGCATGTTCAGTACTGCCATTTCAGCCATCCTTTTGCTCTTCCCCGTTGGCGCCGCTTAATGTTCAAAGAAGAACATTTATATCTTTTCACCATCTCGATCTCTCTACTTCTAAATCCCTAAACAGTCGTTTCTTCACCAGAAAAGATGGTAATTATTCAATAATTGTAAAATCTACTTTGAGTTCCCCTATAGTGTCTCCGGAGGACCACTGGGGTACATGGACGTCTCTTTTCACAATTGGCGCTTTTGGTCTGTGGTAAATAATCCTCCTTTTTGTCCTTCGGATGATACGGCTTTCTACCAACAGAAATATTTTTGTGAATATCCATCCCCATTGATGAATTCTTAGAAAGAACAAATATTTAACTAATTCCTCTGATTGTTTCTTCATTTGACTTTTGGGTGGTGTTTATATATATACATTTGAACCTATCATGTTTGAATTGTGTAAGGCAAAATACCTTAACCCCCCCTAAACTTGACACGGATTATTAGTTACAACCTTAATCTATTGTGGTTTTGATTACCCCTCAACTTGGCCTTTTGAGAGCCATTATCCCTGGACGCTAATGTGGCAAAGAGTGTGGGTGCACTCGTTCAACTTGGCCTTTCGAGAGCCATTACCCCTGGATGCTGATGTGGCAAAGAGTGTGGGTGCACTCGCCTGCCACGTAGATTTTTTTGTATATGTGATATTTTCTTAAAAAGTAAAATATATTTTTACCTTTTTAAGTATGTTACTTTTTTGGATAATTTTTTTCCAATAGAAACTATAATAAAACTTGGATGGAACTACATTATTTACGCTAAATATTTTTATTTGGCTAAAAATAATAAAGTTTTAGTTAATCTTTTTTGTGAATTTGATCTGAAAATAAAGATTTATACAATTGAAATAAATAGTCATGCTTTTTAGATGCTTTGCCTATTTATTTCAATTGACTATTTATAACATATACTCTTGATAATTATCTCATACTTTTTTATTATTATTTTTTCTTCTTGTAATCCTTTTGTCATATCAAGAATTTACATTTTTACTTACATTCAATTGTTTTTAGATCAAATTCATAAAAAAGATTAACTAAAACATTATTATTTTTAGCCAAATAAAAATATTTAGCCTAAATAATGTAGTTCTATCCAAGTTTTATTATAAATTGTATTCGAAAAAAATTATCCAAAAAAGTAACATACTTAAAAAGGTAAAAATATATTTTATTTAAAAAAAAAATGCCACATATACAAAAAAATCCATGTGGCAGACGAGTGCACCCGCACTCTTTGCCACATCAGCGTCCAGGGGGGTAATGACTCTCAAAAGGCCAAGTTGAGGGGGGTAATTAAGACTACGAATAGCTTAAGGCTGTAACTAATAATCCGTGTCAAGTTTAGGGGGGTGTTAAGGTATTTTGTCAATTGTGTAACCATCTTTTATTAACTGTTTGAATTGTGTAACCATCTTTTATTAACTGTTTGAATTGTTACAACACGCATCTCCCATTTCCCCTTTTTGTTTTTGTTAATTTCACATAATACACGATTCATTCTGAAGGTCGGAGAAGACTAAAATTGGGAGTATGGTTAGTGCTGCACTGGTTAGCACATTGGTGGGGTTGACTGCAAGTAATATGGGGATTATTCCGAATGAAGCGCCAGCATATTTAGCTGTATTTAAGTACCTGCTTCCATTGACAATCCCACTATTGTTGTTCAGAGCAAATTTGCGGCACGTGATACGCTCTACCGGTCCTCTACTTTTGGCTTTCTTGCTCGGATCAGGTCTTTTTTTTTTGCTCATATCTCCGAAATTGCTTTATATCCCTTTGCCTGATTGCTGAAATTAATCGAGGTGGTCGTTTCTTTTAGTTCTAGTGATGAAGGCACTGTTTGACGGACTGTCACTATATTGCTAGTTTCAGGATTTACTTTGTTAAAACAAAGCAAACTAGCTTGACTTTTCAGAAATAAATGTAAGCTGATTGGATAAGGTCGTCCCATAACTTGATTAATCAAATATGATTTCTTCTTTTACTTTGTAAAATCATTGTCTGTTTGAGTAGTTAGCATTGCTACTTGGTATTATTTCAACCAGGAATGTGCATATAGCTGCACCTGGCTTTATGTGTTTATTATTGTTCTTGCATTCCTTTCATAACTTTGTAACTAAAAGGAATGCATCATTTACCACAGACCAAAAGTGGCCACTGCGAAAAGAGACATCCATATACCCCACTGGTCTTCTGGAGACGTTATAGAGGAACTCAAAGAAGATTTTATGATTACTGAACAGTTACCACCGAAAAAGCAATCTCTTTTGGTGAAGAATTGACCATTGAGCAATTTAGAGGAGCACAGAAAAGTAGAGAGGTCGTGAAAAGAGAGATTAACTGCTCTTCTTACATACATATCAATCTTATCAGTATAGGCAGCTCGGTGCATAAGGCATCCCACGTAGGTCCGGGGAAGGGCCATACCCCAAGGGTTGTGATGTAGACAACCTACTCTAATTCGAGCATTAGTGGCTGCTTTTATGGCTCGAACTCGTGACTTGTAAGTCACACGGGTATCGCAAAAACAAGCACAACTCTTCAATTTCTTGAAATGCCATATTAAGTTAGATTTATGAAATGCTTTTCTAATATCTCATAAAGATGTCTCAGTTTATTTTGAGAAGCTCCATCTCTGACTTATGAATTAATATATTCTTGGGTTGTTATCATGAATAAATATTTACAGCTAAGTGATTATATGCCATAACTTTTCAAATATTGTGAGTTCTAGCCACTGTATGGGCACGGATTAACCGATTAATGCTTGTGTTATATTCTTTTTATGTATATTCTTGTCATTTTACTAACTTCAACTTTCAGCTAGTGTGTGAAAGCCTTTCTGTTGTTTCATATTTTGTCTTTCAATGTGACAGCCGGAACGGTTATTGGGACTGTAGTGGCATATCTGATGGTGCCTATGAGATCTCTTGGTCAAGATAGTTGGAAAATAGCTGCTGCCCTCATGGGCAGTTACATTGGTGGAAGTAAGTCCTGTAATAAAACCGGTTCTTTTTTTTTTTTTGGTTAGGAGCTCCATGCAGGTGTTTTCTGTATATTTCATTTGTATTCTGATCATGCACATATATCTAATTGGAATTGAATCTCGGAGATTAAAGTTAGTCCCAGCACAAGATGAAAATTAGGTTAATTGAAGCAAATAAAGGAAGATTTTGATATTTGGTTCAATGACTTTGATGCCGTACTTTGTGGTCAATGGCAATATTTCGTTTTGATGATTTTAACCTGGCAGAACTCTCCTACTGTTGCACATGTCATTTTGAATAGTAATTACAGAAGGATTTCTGATGCCGGAATGACAGATGCCCAAGAACTTTATTCACCAAGAATGAAAGAACTCAGAGTTTTCTATTCGAATTGTAAATTTCTGGACAAGTTTTTTCATTGATTTCTAAAAGCAATGAGAAGCACATCCTGAGAAAACCAGTACGAGTGTTCCCTTTAAATTCAGTTTTGTTTGCAAAAAAACTAAGAAATTTTTGGGATATAGATTTTACACCTTTGACTTGTCATAGCCAAATTTCCTGTTTGATGTTTTAAGTAAGCTATTTGAGAGCTTTTTGATTGAAGACGGTCTTGCAAACCTAAATAATCAATACGAAGTCCTTTAAACTCTAGAAACAAAACTGGACATTTTCAAAGTCTTCCTAATCCTAAATTTGCCGTGTGGGAATCATGTGAAATGTTGTGCTTATATTTGATGTTGCATGCAAGATTTGAGACAATCATACACATACACGTGCACATAAGTTTATATGTAAACTACTTTCCGTTGGGTGGGAGTTCTAGTTTATGCATTATTAATAGTCTCTTAGCAGATAATTAATCCTCGCTACATGCGCTTTTGCTGCTTCGCTATTATCTGAGTGATGTTCTATCTATGGTTTTGCAGCCATTAATTATGTTGCTATCTGTGAGGCACTTGGCGTGTCTCCATCAGTTATGGCTGCAGGTGTTGCTGCAGATAATGTAATTTGTGCAATATATTTTATTGCACTGTTTTCATTGGCCTCCAAAATACCTTCAGACACTTCAGTATCAAGTGGTGGTAAGTGATATTTAGGGAATAAAAAATTATGATACCATGAGATGTCTAATACATTGTGTATGCATTTCCTTTCATATTTTGCTAAGTTGTTCTGCTTGTATCAATTTTGTTCTGGTCAAGAAGTTTTTATTCTAGGTTTTGTGGTTCACCATCACTGTAGATCTGTCTCATATGAATTCTAATTTTCTCTATGAAGTCCTAGTTTATAAAGATAGCATATTTGTATCTTTCCTTTTGTGAGCAAGTTTCAGTTGCCTGAAAAATCAGACAAGTCTAGTTGCTGAGTAGTTTAAACTTGTATTATTTTGCAGATGCTTCTCAAGTTGACCCTAGAAACAAACCTGTGATGCAGATTGGTACAGCACTTGCTGTTTCCTTTGCTATTTGCAAGGCTGCCACTTCTTTTAGTCGATTTTTCGGAACTCAAGGATGTGATCTGCCTGCTATTACAGCAATGGTTGTTCTTTTAGCAACAGCATTTCCCGCTTATTTTAGAAACCTTGCAAGTGCTGGTGATGAAATTGCGATAGTCTTAATGCAGGTAATTGAATAACCTCAAGTTTTTATTCTACTTGGAAAGTCATATCTCAAGTCAGATTTAGGTGACCAATCAATTCAAACAAAAAGATAAAAGTTTTGATACTTATCAATGAGCTGTATGAAATATCTGATATGTTAAATTTAATAGTAGGTAACTGGTTATGATAAGGAAGCTTATGAAATTTTGAGTCCTATAAGTTGCATGACTGAGCTTACTTTTACTTCAAGTGTTAGGTTACAACAAAATACATGTTCTGAATCGATCTATCCTAAATATTTTTATTTTATGCACCTAAAGTTGTGAATGTAAAGACTCTTGGTCATTCATATTTATTCTTGATGATGGGGTCAGTTTGTAATACATATACTAATTCATGTACTCAACATAATATTTTAGACCATGAGAACCTCCAATTTCTTTTTCATCATCACACTTTGAGAATATTGTTATCTTTAAGACAACTTTTCCTTCACTGCTGCAAACTTTTGTTGGAGTAACTATTCCTCTTTGAAACAGGTTTTCTTTGCTGTAGTGGGTGCCAACGGGAGTATTTGGCATGTCATCAATACGACACCTAGTATTTTTACGTTTGCTTTTGTTCAAGTAACGGTCCATCTTATTGTGATTCTAGGGTTAGGAAAGCTCTTTGGTATGGACCTAAAGATGTTGCTTTTAGCATCCAATGCTAATGTTGGAGGTCCTACAACAGCTTGTGGAATGGCCACGGCAAAGGGTTGGGCCTCTTGGGTTGTTCCCAGTATTCTTGCCGGGATATTCGGGATTTCCATTGCAACGTTTCTCGGGATTGGATTTGGAATGTTTGTTCTCAAACACATGTAACTTGATGGATTCTTGTGGCTATCATTTTCCCAAATTTCCTTATATAAAATGCCTATACAACAACAACATATCCAGGATTATCTCATACCGTGGGGTCTGAGAAGGATAGTGTGTATGAAAACCTTACTCCTACCTTGTGAGGATAGGGTGGTTGTTTCCAATAGACCCCGACTCAGGAAATCATAAGCACCGCATTAATAAAAATATAAACAAAAAAGACAGTACCAAAGAATCATATAAAAGCAGATATAAAATGGCTATAGTAACCAAATATTTAAAATGACGCGAGTGTATGTATTACTTTATTTAACTATATAATAAGTGAAGCTTTGGTGTACGATGAATGGCAATGTAGTAATATTTTGATTACTTAAGGGTTTTTTTATGGGGTTTTAAGCCTTCGTGGCCTTTTATAATATATACAAAAATAAATCTTTCATCTATTAAAAAAGAGATAAGGTCATAAAATTAAATATAAGTTTGTAATTGGCCACAAAATCAATTGAGCCGTATTTTTATAATTTGATTCTCTATTAAAGGCCTCTTATATTGGTGACACATGTTTTGTTATTTTTATTAATGTGGGACATTCCACTCTCTTTTTGATAATCTTTTGACTCCCATAACCATTTGGGTTCCTTCCTTCTTCAGCCTATTTTTTTTGCTTCTCTTTCTATGTACCTTTACTTCTCTTTTACCTTCGTCTTTTTGTATTCTGTTAGATTTCAACTGCTTCTTTGTAATTTGTGAGCTATTTTCATTTGTAATAACTTTACCAATCTTTGATTTTTTCTTCCTTTTTCGATATGCTTTTTGTTGAGTTCTTTGTCTTCTTCTCTCTGCTATTTCATTTCTGCTTGATTTTTTTTGAAATATTCTGGTTTTCTCTTGTGACCTTTTCAGGTTCCTCACTATTAAGGAGTAGGGAACTGAAGAAATACTTAAAAAAAGGTTTTCTTTGTTCGTCCCCTTGTATTTTAATTTCTTTGTTTATTCACACATGCAGAGGGAGTTCTCATGAAAATGATTTATTTCTTGCTTCTTCTGTGGAAATTCCAGTAGCCATCATAGTGGGACCTGATTGTGGATATTTATTGATAAGAAAAAAAGGGTAGTCTCAAGAGTTTATATCACATTATTACACTATTCGTGATATTTCGTGTCTGTCTGTTTCTCTGAATAATATGCATCATGTGCTTTTGAATCTCTAATGCATTGCCTGTGTGTAGTTTGTTGAAAAATAATTTTGGATAGGATGTAAACATGAAAGCCCAAAATATATTACTAGCGGTGAGTCGTTGTATGGTGCCGCTAATTGTGCGAGATATTTTGCGTTTCTTTCTACAATTGATCTTTGATTCAGCCTTTAGAGATCATATATTTATCATTTATGTTCCTCCATCTCTAAATCTGCGATGGACTTTTTGTGAATTTTCTATATAATTCATGTATCTGTCTATGTGTGCCTCTCTTCCCCTTTTTCTTGAATCATTTTTTCTCAAGTTGCAGAAGATAATCTCTATGGAGTTGTGCTATTTCTAGAAAGAGATGAAGAAGAAAATAAGAATTGAAGAATGTTTGTACCATCACAATAGAATTTTTCATTTCGATGTGCAAGAGTCCAAAGCTCAAACTTTGTGATTTCTAATTTTTCTAACCTCTATTTCATTTGTTATTTCTGGTAAGTTTTCCCCTTTTCTTCCTTTATTGCACTGATTTTTAGTCATCCCTTTTGGATTTCTTTGAAATTTTGTGCATTTTTGCTTCAATTTTGGTGTTCTTAATCTTTATCATAATTTCTTGCTAGATATCTTACATGCATGTCAGTAATTCTGTCTGATATGCACATGCATGTTTGAAATTAGATAGCTGATACATGTAATTATGTATTATTTTTTACTGCACGTTGGTGTCTTCTCGCCTTTTGGAACTGATTAATTACTTAAAATTGAAACTTCTATGCATAAATTTATAGTATTAAGCTTGTTGTTGGAAGATTGGATCTTTCAGTATCTCCAAATGGGGTTAAAAATGCAAGAGGATTCAAGTGCAAAAAGGACTCAGAGGAGCCAATAATTGCAGAAGAGGAGCAGCAAACTCAGAAATGACGAGGTAAAAAGGCTAACCTTAAAAAGCTGTTTATCACAGATTTAATATTGACTTTCGGCGACAAGTCTGTGGATGCAGGTTCACCATTAGACTGTTCTAGAAATTTTTATGCAATGCCGCCGAGGGTATCATTGGTGTTATAACTTTGGACGTTGGTTTAACCGTTTAAGCTATTTGTCTAGGTTTCTTTGTTGGGTTTTCCCCATTGTATGCCATTAATGTCTGTTTATAGACTGCAAATGTACGCTTTTTGCTCTTGATATTATTTGCTGAAATTTTGCAGGGATGTTAACACAGAATTCCTTTTTCCTCGACGACCCTGTTGCACTTATACTTTAAATAAATTCTTAATGTAGCAACTAATATCTTTCATCCATGAGTTGCACTTGCATACATTGTGACACAAGATATACATCAAGTGAAACTAATTTGCATGATTTCTGTGGTTTACTTTTAATATGATAGTTGTATATCATGATTACTTGGGAAATAGGTACTTGCAATCATCCTTTAGCACGTTTGTTATATATGTCAAATATGGATGGTGTGATTAGTTTGTGAAGATGGTGATTATTTTCTTTTCTTGGTGTCTTCAGTTGGTTAGGTACTATATGATATCTTGGCTAATCAATCCTCATATGCGGACTAACTTTATAAATGTCTCTGGAAGGCTTTCGTTGTTGCTACAAAAGGTTTGATGTCTATATACCACTTTCTACAATGTGTCAACAAATTCATAATTTTCTTAAAAAATTACAAGTAATAGATATTTTTTGTCAAAGTAAGTTTATTTATGCAGATGAGCACATGAAGTTGCATTACCACATTAAGTGGAATGTCTTTGTATCAACGTGGATAACCAGCAGTCATGATATTTATCTCTTATTTAAACATTTCATATGGTATAATGCAGTTTAATACGGTATTTCCTAGATGTGAGAAGAAATTATTTGGGATCCACTAACCTATTTAAAGAATTATCAACTGCAACATCTTCGCAGCCACGTATTTCCTCTTAGGCAAGGAGTCTTTCATTTGACGCGTAAGAGTTAAATAGGTCCAGAGCCTCATTAAGAATAAATTTAAAATGATATAGTTCCTTGACATGACAATTCCTTTTCCTACAGCTCTTTTTATTTTTTTCCTTTATCATTTCAAGTTTAATTTCTTTTATCATATGCAAGAGTTAATGAGAAGTTTAAACCGAAAAATTCTTATGTTGACAATAGACACTTGAATTCTTAGGTAAACATGTACTTATTTTTTAAACAGTGGAGTGGTAAACGAAATAGCTCTACCAAGCATTAAAAGCTGTAGTTAGTTAATTTATCTGGTATTCTCGCTTGATTAGATGAATTGTTTTTAGGAAAAATTACGCTCAAATACAATTGATACCATGATGCTACCAAAATTGGCCCATATTTTTAAATGCTACCAAAACTAGCCCACATATATATGATATGTTAAAATTATTTCATCCTTTAGTTGCTATCTTTTCCCTCGTCTTCTTCGCTGCCTCCTCACACTTTCCATCATCTTCTCTACCAGAACTCCTTCCCTTTTCATCGTCTTCCATTACTCTCTGTTCTTATCTTTTCATCGTCTTCCATTACTCTCTGTCCTTACCTATTTCATTTTTTTTCTTTATCACACCACACACAAGTTGTATCCTTTGAATTTAAATTGTAGTTTTAGATCTGAAAAAGGCATCTTCATTGAAGCTCAAAGCTCCATGACATGGGCCATGGATGTCCCTGTGTATTAAACTCAATTGTGTGAAGAATTTTGGACGGAAAATTTTCGATTCTACTGTTGGATTCTCTAAAAAATTGACTCGAATGTTTTGAAAATTTTTATTTCGAATATGACTTCTTGCTTCAATTTGGATGGGTGTTGATTAATAATGGTATCACTAATTGGTGAGGCAAATTTTTGGTGTTAAAATAGAGTTGTGGTGAATGGTGATGGACATAAGGTGTTTTCTAGTTTAAATTTTGTATAATTGGTATTTATACACACTTATACAATATTATATAATTATGTATAATTGTGTATAAATATGTATATTTGTGTATAATGTTATATAAATATAATTTTTTTTCATTGTACAATAATTTGTGTGTTAGTGTGTAATTGGCCTCCATGAAAGTTTGATACTTTCTTTTCCTCCTCCTCCTCCTCCTCCTCTNTGTATAATGTTATATAAATATAATTTTTTTTCATTGTACAATATTTTGTGTGTTAGTGTGTAATTGGCCTCCATGAAAGTTTGATACTTTCTTTTCCTCTTCATATATATTTTCTTTTTCATTATTATATATTTCATATACAAAGTTATACATTATTATACATATAATGTACATGTACAATTAAAACTAAAATTGAAATGTTTGTATTTTTCTTACTTTTTCTCGGAAAATCTATGTATAAACTCAATTTCTTTGTTTTTTTCTGCCAAATTACAAACTTGCAGCAATTTTTTTTATTTTATTTTTTGATTTCTGCCATTTGAAACTTGGGGAAGAAACAAATATAAGATTTGACAAAGATCCTTTTCTAAGATATATCACCATTCTCATTTTATCAGTTACGTAAATAGATTAAGTCTCCTATAGAGTTGTAGATGTTCTATTGCTTGCACTTCTACACAATTTTTCATTAAGAAAAGCAAATTCAACTATAAAAGCCTTACATGTTTTCAGAAAATAAATGCCACCATTGAAGTTGATTGTTTCAATTGGAATCTGTGCGAAGCGTAGGGATTTATGAAAAAGGAATAATAGCAGTTCTTGATGATGTAAAAAGCTTTTTTCGGACCTTAGCCTTTTATCTTTGGGCTATAAATTTGTAAAGTTGTAACTGGGCTAACTAATTGCAATATATGTGTACGAATTGTACTTATGTGTAATTCTCCCTTGTTTTTACTATTTTGGAACTGAAAAAATGAAGATGGAAGAAACACGAAGATTTTTCTTTTTTATGCTCCGTATTCTGAACACAGTATGCATAAAGAGGTTCTTTAGCTTCATCAGTAAGTTTAAATAACAACACATATTACTCCCAATTTTCTTAGATGAGACTGAAGT
>MDKJ01154373.1:0-40309 GCA_005239525.1 Nicotiana knightiana | reverse complement strand
CTCAAGTCTCTTGGAATAATCATACTTGAAGAAGACAAGGTAGAGAAGATCTTGACAAGGGTTTTGCCTATCTCCTGGGAAATCAAGATCACTGCTATCCAGGAACCCAAAAATATGGCAACCCTTAGACTGGATGAGCTGATTGGGAACCTCACTGCCTATGAACTCAGAAGGCAAACCATGAAGATGGATTCCCAAAGAAGGAGAGAAGTCTAGCACTGAGGATCACTGAGGGAGCTGATCTGGAGGAAGATGAGATGGCCATGATAACCAAAGAATTCAGAAACTTTCTCATGAGGAAGAAGGGCATCTCCAGGGGAGGAAAATCCAACAAGGCAAGGGCACCAGAAAGGTCAGCTAATGAGGGATGCTATAAATGTGGAAAGACTTACCATCTCATTAAAAACGGTCCTCAGTGGGAAGTAGAGTGGAAAAAGGAAAGATATGAGAGAAGGAACAGGTTCAACCCAAGACAAACACAACAAAAGCTATGGTTGCTACTTGGGGGGAAAGTTTAGATGAAGAATCAGAAGATGGTGAGACAGAAGATCAGGCTCTCATGGCAATTGGAGAATCTGATGAGGAGACTTATGAAGAACAAGAGGTAAGTATCTCACAACTTAAAACTAAAATAAAGTTTTTATCTAAGGAGAAACTCTCCGAGTTGCTACTTGACTTCATAGATGATTCTGAGGAAACAACCAAAGAGAAGGATCAACTATCTAAAGAGTGTGCAAGGCTAAAAGTAAAATGCACGGACCTGGAGATAAGGGTCAGTGAATCTGAAAAGAAAAATACTGTCTTGATGAACCAGGTTCATCCACTCGAAACTGAGATTCTAGAGCTAAAATCTGAAAACTTAAAGTTAAGACTAGGATCCAGTAAAAAGGTAGTTGATCACTCTCATGTCATGTTAGAAGAAAACATAGGAAAATTAAAAGATAAGATGTATGCCAAGGACGAGCAAATAAGAACTCTTAATGAACAACTTAGCAAAGTCAAACATGAATTAGATCGAACCTGTAAATGGAATAAATCCTCTGACGCCCTGATATGGCTTCAAGAGAATCACAGTAGCAACATAAGAGGGATTGGTTTTGGGAGTCAATTGCCTAAGTGGGATCCAAAAAGCAAGTATCTCACTTTCCTTGAAAATAAAATCTGCACCCATCGTGGGAAGACTGGCCACTATAAATATGAGTGTGCTGTAAAAGAGAAGGCCAGTCAGAAAAATGAGAGATTCATTAAAAATAAAAATTGGCTAACAAACTGGGCCAGAAAAAATCTGATTCATCCATTCTCTCATAGAAAAGGACCCAAACTAGTTTGGGTTCTTAAAACTAACCCCTGATTTCCTTTTGTAGGTTCAAGTGAGAGGAGGCAGCCAAATTTGGTACTTGGATAGTGGCTGCTCAAAACATATGACTGGGAACATGGAATAGTTCCTTTAACTTGAAAGTCTCAAAGGAGGAAATGTCTCCTTTGGAAACGAAAAGAAAGGTGAAATCATTGGGGTTGGTAAAGTAGGAACCAGAAGATGAGGAGCTTGGACTGGTGAGGAGCAATGACCACATTGAAGCACCTATGGCAGATGGACCAGGTTAAACAACCCCACGCAACTTAACAGGGGGAATTCGACATGGAAATACTGGCCCTGATCCTGTTCTACAACTACAAGACAACATGGAACAATCCAGAAGTGAACAACTGGTACTCAAAAACCACAAAGATATCATAGTTCTCACCCTCTTGAGAACATCATAACGGATTTGATATCTGGAATCAAAACTAGATCCTCCTTGAAAAATCTGTGTGCGTTTGATGCATTTCTATCCTTGATTGAACCAAAGAACATTGCTGAAGCCCTGCAAGATGCTGACTGGGTAACAACAATGCAAGAAGAGCTGAATCAATTTGAGAGGAGTCAAATATGGCACTTGGTACCCAGGCCACTAGACATATCAGTAATTGGCACCAAGTGGTTATTCAGGAACAAGCTCGATGAGGATGGAACTGTTACAAGAAATAAGGCTAGACTGTTATTCAAGGATACAACCAAGAAGAGGGAATTGACTATGATGAGACCTTTGCTCCTGTGGCAAGATTGGAGGCAATCAGACTTCTTATAGCATTTGCTGCACACATGGAATTCACTCTTCATCAGATGGATGTAAAAAGTGCTTTTCTTAATGGCTATTTGAAGGACGATGTATTTTTAAAACAACATCCTTGTTTTGAAAGTAAAGAGTCACCTAATCATGTATATAAACTTGGCAAGGCTCTCTATGGTCTCAAGAAAGCGCCTAGAGCTTGGTACGAGAGATTGCCAAAATTCCTGCTGGAACATGGGTACAAATGGGGCAAGATAGACAGTACTTTGTTCCTAAAGGAAAGGGGAAAGGATCTTCTGATTGTACAAATATATGTTGATGATATCATATTTGGGGAAACTCCTAAAAAGCTTAGCAAGGAATTTGCTACATTAATGGGGAGTGAATTTGAAATAAGTATGATGGGTGAACTAACCTTCTTCTTAGGTTTGCAGATCAAACAAACTCTACATGGCAGAATGATACATCAATAGAAGTACGTGAAAGACTCCTCAAGAAATTCAAAATGGAGGATTCAAAGGAGATAGATACCCCAATAGCCACAACTACAAAATTGGATGTGGATGAACATGGTTTATCCGTTGATCAGAAGATATATAGAGGGATGATTGGGTCTCTACTCTATCTTACTGCAAGTAGACCTGATATAGTGTTCAGTGTGGGACTATGTGCTAGGTTTCAAGCCAATCCAAAGGAGTCCCACCTCACTACAGTAAAAAGAATTTTAAGATATCTGAAGGGAACCACTGATCTGTGCCTTTGGTATCCTAAAGGTAGTATTTTGACCTTGTCGGATATGCTGATGCTGATTATGCAGGTTTCCTGGTTGACAGGAAAAGTACTTCAGGCATGGCTCACTTTTTGGGCTCCTGCCTTGTCTCTTGGGCCACCAAGAAACAAAATTCAGTAGCCTTGTCTACTGCTGAGGCTGAATATGTGGCTGCAGCCTCTTGCTGAGCCCAGTTGCTATGGATCAAGCAACAACTCCTGGACATTGGTATAGATGTGGGATGCATTCCTATTTACTGTGATAACACTAGTGAAATCAGTATGACTAAGAACCCGGTTCATCACAAGAGAACTAAGAACATAGATGTTAGGCACCATTTCCTAAGGGATAACTATGAAAAGGGAATGATCTCAATCGAATTCTGTGCTACTAATCGTCAAATTGCTGATATATTTACCAAAGCATTAAGTAGGGAGCATTATGATAGAAACATGTTTGAATTAGGGATGATTAAGATCACCTAATTGAAAAAAAAAAGGGAAGTTTTGTTTGGCTAGAAAATTTTAATTAGGTACATAATCAGATTAATCATTGCTTAGTACTATGTCTTTATTTCCATACTCTTCTGCCATGTATTAATATGATTCCCTAGTCATTAATGATGTTTCTTTATCTTTGTGAATTGAGGCAAAATAAAGATTTTTAACAAGTTGAACCTGGTTCATCCATGTTGGTTTACGTGACTGACAAGGTATGTTCTCACCTCCATACATGTATTAATTCAAGTACAGTCATACATGAGTAGGACTCTATCCATTTATGGTTCAAATTCAATTCTCGTACTTACCCAAATAATGAACCAGTTTCAAGAAGTCCTCTCTCAATTAATTAATTAGCCTAGTTTTAGAGGGAAAGTAACTGTCTAATCAATGTCCAATCGCTGACAGTTCTTAATCGATTAGGATCCTACTTGGTTAATACACTTCTGTTGAAATCTCCCCAGCCACAAGTTATAAATAGGCCATCATTACTCATTGTGCATAAAACACCAGACGAACCTTGTTCAACTCGCTGAACTCAAAATCCCTACTGCCTTTTATTTTCTTCTCTCTCTAACCAAATCAAAATCATGTCGTCTCCTCCACCAGCTTCTTCTAACTTATCCCCAAACAAAGATTATGATGGGGGAAACTATGAATCTAATTCAAACTCTCCCTCAGTATATAGTTCTGAGTCTCCTGAAAAATCATCAACCCCAAAACACTCTCAATCCCTGAACCCACATCAAACCCTACCCCAACCCCCAAAACCCGTCGTGTTAAGGTTCTTGCACGTAAATCTATGGATTCTGGTTCATGAGAAAAATCCTTGGAAGAATTGTTACGTGCTGAGGAAGGCTCTAAACCAGAATCATCCAACGATTTATTTAAATCAGCCAATGAAGACGAAGCACCTAGTTCATCCAGTGCTGAGAAAGGTAATATTGAAGTTACCTCTGATTTAAATTCTGCTAAGAATCGATTTATGTTGGTGGGGTCTGTGGTGGATATGAAAGTTCCAAGAAGGCAAAGAAAAATCTTGTGAATGAGGGTGAAGTATATGTGAGGGGATCCGAGGAGGATGGTACCACGCTTGCAATTTGTGGCCCCATTCTTGAAAATTACTGAAGTTGAGGAAGCTGCTGCTGGGTTGGAGAAGTTAATGAAGGAAATACATGAACATGTTTCTTCTGGGGAAGAAACTTTGGCTGAAAGACTAAAGAAGCTGGGGGACTCATAAAACCCCAAGAAGAGAAGGACTCCAAAGTCTAGAAAGTCTAAAGCCTCAGTTCCTTCAAAGAAAAGGAAGACTATTGATTCCGTTGGTTACCTGTTCCTAGGGTACGTGCGACAAGAAATACTGTATGAGAAGAGGAGGAGAAATTGGAAAAAGCTCTGCAAGAGAGCAAAAGAAAGAAGGTAGAGAAGGGGAAAGCAAAGGTAGGGGAAAGCAAAGTTAGGGGAAAGCAAAGGTAGGGGAACCTATTATTGTTGACGACGAAGACTGGTTGGACCTGGTCCAACAAGAAGAGGAGGCTGCTCCAGTGGTTACCAAGACTCCCAAGCCAAAAAAGGCAAAGACTTCTTCAAAGAAGTCAATTACTGTGTCCATCACCACTGGGAGTACTGCTTCAAGGACAAGGTCCAAGATAAAGAAGGTGAAGAAAGTACAGATTATTGAGAGGGATGATGATCCAGAATGTAGTGGAGAGGAAGAGAAGGAGGTTGGAGAAGTGTCTACTGACAGAGTTGCCATGTTTGGCAAGAGAAAAACCTTGAAAGGGAAATTGTTGAAGGATTTGGAGAAGCCTGGAATGAGGTATTTACTAGATTTTCTGGCAGCGCAGGGCTGGAAGGACATGGTCCTTCGTATGGAAGGTAGGCTGGTCAGAAATGAGGTTGTGGAGTTCATGGGGAATTCCACAGTCATTGGAGGTAGGGTCACCTCATTGGTCAAGGGAGTTGAAGTCTCTTTTGATGCTCAAGAACTGGGAGTCATTCTAGACATTCCAGCTGAGGGTTATGAAGACTACACGAGGCAGAGATGGCCGTGTTTAGATGGAAAAGGGCTCAGCTCTTAATATCACCAGATTCTTCTGCGACAATGAGAAGGAGATTGAACCTAGGGCTGTGTACACGAGTGAGATGAAGCCTGGGCACAAGCTGTTCTTTGAATTTGTGATCAAGTTCCTGCTGCCCAGACAAGAACGAAGACACACTGCTAACTACATGGATTTAACCCTCATGGAGTGTCTGTATAGAGGAAAGCAGATAAATTGGCCAACTTTTATCATCCAGCTCTTGGACAGAGTGGTGAATGGCACCAAAGCGCATGCGATCCCTTATGGATTTATTTTGACTGCCGTTCTTGCTCATTTTGGAGTTCATACAAAGAAGGCTGAGATGGCTACTGCTAAGGATTTCTTTGGGAAGGACACTCTGCTTTCTTGTGATTATACTGTCAATGCCCAGAAAGATGAATCTGGTTCATCTCAGAAGCTACCAGTCAACAACAAGGTTCATACTCTGGTGCAAGAAAGCGAGTTAAAGATATTGAGATCCTTCGATTGAGGTCTCGCTTAATTGAGGTGGAAGCTCAGTGTGATGCTCTCAAAGATGAGTTAGCAAAGGAGAAGGAGAAAAATGAAGGTGTTTTACACCAAATGCTGTCCTTTTTACAAACCAAGAACCCAACCTCATCTGCACCCTCCCAGCCTTAGGAATGTCCAGTGCTACCCCATCTAAACCTATCAAGTGTTTAGTTCGGGACAATGTCTAGTTGTTGTTTAAGTTTTTATTCTGTTTTTCTCATGTTTTGGCTGTTTTGATTTTAATCTATTTTGGTGCTGATCATCCCTGTTAATCATTGAAAGTTTGCTGTTTTGAAAAATGTCTCAATTTCTTATTTATCTTACATTATTAGTTTCTTGTGATGATTAATCATGTTTGCACCCGCAGTTGCCTAAATTGGCCATAAGTGAGAATTAAAAACTGGTAAGTATCATTTTGCAACTTTTCGATGATTCCAAAAGGGGGAAGATGTGTTGTGGTGTTGGTTCAAAAATTTCAAAAAGTGATATTTATAACCTAATGAACCTGGTTCTCAATGATTAATGCTTAGAAATATACAAAGTATTTGAAGTGTATACAGGATAAAAGCACATAGTTTGTCATCATCAGAAAGGGAGAATTTGTTGGCCCATGTCACTGAATGGGTTTTGAAGATTAACAAATTGACAAGATGAACCAGGTGCATCAAATCATACACACCTGAACGGAGCAGTTGGCACAAAAATCGTACAAGCATAGGAGATATCAGTGATTGCTGAGTATCCAAGAACTAAGAGGATGTCTCCTAATACGAAAAGATTGCAAACTGATGTAGATGAAAGAAGTTGAATTCAGCAAGGACAAAAACAAAGGAAGGAAGTTGAGTTTGATAACAACTTGTTCTCCCAGGTAGAATCGGACCAGAACTCAACAACTGACTTTATAAATACTCAAAGTATTACTGCTGAAATGGACGACACGAAAAGACGCACAAAGGGCTAAATTGAATCAAGTTTTGTAAGCAAAATACCCAGGTTATTTGAAAGAAGAAGTATTGTGCAAAGACTACAGTTCAACTAGAAGAAATAGTTCCATTCATTTATCATTGAGTCTAGTTGGGTGTAGTAGGAGTTTTAACATTGTATCTTTTCAGCTTTCTTAGAAGCAAATTGCAATAGGTACACACTGTTCAAGTTAGAGTTAGCTTGACGTGTAGAAATTAGCTAGAGGCTAGTTGATACAAAGAGGATTAGAGTTAGTCCTAGGATTACAAAAGAGTTTATTTTGTGAGCCAGTTTGGCTCAGAGTTTTTAGTGAAGTGTTTGAGCAAATCCTACTGAGGAGTAGGTCGTGGTTTTTTCACCTTTTGAGCCAGGTGTTTTCCACGTAAAATATCCGTGTCTTTAATTTACTGCTTTATTCTTCCGCAAATAGTAGTAAGTAGTACACCAAGAAGAACTAGGTTCTTCTTATTAGACAGCACTCGAAAATTTGGTACTGCACAATTAACTTATAATATTGTGTAGTATTGACATCTAAAACATCACTTACCCCAAAATTAGGGTTTTGACATCAGTCTTTCTTTTTTGTATAATACTGGTATTTCTTTATTTTTCGTTCGATTTACCTATTCTTGCCTTATTTGGTCCAGCATTTGGTTGTTAATTTATTTAATTTTCCTTAACCTAAGTAATACTGCCCTGATTTTATGCTACTGATTGAGACCGACTTTAAACTAATTCTGTTAATTGATTCCAATCCTTATTTGTCTATGATTGACTTATTACCTTATTTGTCTACCTCATTGAGTACTATTTAAACCCCTTCTCTCTTTCCTCTTAGACAGACTGGAACTCTCATTTTTTTTTACTCACTAAAAACTTAAGCTCTTTTTGTTCTCTCTTGTTCTGATTTCTATACTAAGTGGTTATTGTTTGGTCGGCTGAAAACCAAGGCCAAATTGCTCTGGAACATAACTGCTATTGCATATTTACTTACTCTCTTCTCAACTGGTATGCCCTAACCTTTGCAATTTCATTCTCTATGCTTTGTTTTACTAGCTTGTTTCAATTCCTAGCATGATTCTGTCCTTTATATGGTTATTTGATTTCATTTGGTAATACTGTTAACTTAAGACTAAGTTATTTAAAATAGCATGAATGCTCTCATAAGTTAATGTAAGGTTTAGTTTGTTCCATTAAGCTGTTCTGAACTTTATAAGGTACTATAAGCATGTAATCAAATATGTTTGTTGCCTAATTCATCTGTTCTGTCTGTCTATTTGATGTACCTAGCTAACTTAGTTGTTCTATTCTGTCTGTCTATTTGATGTACCTAAGCCCTGTCTCCCTATTTGCACAAGGCTAAGAACTTCCTTCTCTTCGCATGGGACTAATCCTTGTCTCAAATCACCTGCATGAGGCTAAGCTCCGCCTTCTCTTCGTATTGGACTAAGCATTGTCCTGAACCTTGCGTGAGGCTAAGCCCTGCCTCCCCACTTGCATAAGGCTAAGCCCTGCCTTCCCTTTGCACGGGGCTAAGAACTGTCCCGAATCTCGCATGAGACTAAGCACTATGTCTCTTGCATTGTTCTCTTCTCTCGGGCTAAGATTTGCCCTCAATTTCACACAAGACTAAGCCCTGTCTTGTTGCTTCTAGCATCATGCCTCTACGCTTCATGGGATGAAATATAGCCAACTTTTCCGAAGGCGTCATAGTCTGAAGGCACCATCCTCATAGCCAGAAGACATCATGCCATGGCCTGAAGATCTCTCAAACTTGCACATCATTATTCAAAGGCTTCATGGTTCAGAGGCACCATTCTCATGGCCCGGGGACATCATTTCATGGCTTGTGAATCCCTTATCACATGATTCATGTTTAAATTTACGCAAATTTATACGTATATGCTTGCAGTACATCTTTTGGTTTGCAGGTGACCCAGTGAGTAACTGTTATCCCAACAGGAGCAATCCCGCTCTAGTTCCTTCAAATTATTTCAAACCTGACCGCTCACTATAACCGTTTCACCTATTAGAAACCTTGTGTCTATCCTTGTGACAACTCCATCGGTTCATTCCACAGGTGGATCCAGAACTACACACGACCTGATTCTTTTAAAACCAGGTATATGTAGGTAGCTCAGAGACCAGAATGCGGCCTATATCTCTCAAATCACTCTATTCGGTCAAAATTGGTCATCATATCTTTACCCGACAACTCTTTCATTCTTCCCGGAGAAAGAGGGGAAGCTGTTGATACCCAATATTTTCCATATTTATTTCAAAAATACATATATACTTTCAAAATAGTGCAAGAGCATCAACTAGTATTTTTCCATAATTTTCTGTAATTTTAAAGGATTTTTAATTAATTTATTCCAGTATTTTATTATCTAAATAATTATTAATTGCGTCACAAATGATTTTATACTAATTATATTACCTTATTTTTATAATTTATATTTATATATTAATCTTTAATCATTTTATGCATAATTATATTTACATCTTTAGGTTATAATTGCAATGAATTTGTAATAATAGCCCATGCATGCATAATTACTTTTTTTATTCGGAAAATAGATTTTTATATTTTTATAATATTAAGTAATTATCTTAAATCATTTTTCATATACAAATATCATTTTAATCATTTATTAATTATTTTACTGATTTAATTGGGTATTTAAAACCTAGCCTCTTTTGTTTTTCAATTTCCGACCTAACCCAAGCCCAATACACCAGCCCAGTACTGAAATACCCATACCCGTCCAACCCAGACCCATAACCGTCCAAATGAACCCGCCCGACCTAAGATCTAATCCCAACCGTTGATCCTCGAGATCAACGACTCACAATACCCCTAACCCTTTTAATTATACTTATACCCCTAACCCTAATTCATTTCCCCGTCTACCCGCCGTCACTGAACCCTTCCTTTCATCTCCTCTCAACTCACCTTTTACCTTTTGAAACCCTAGCCCTGTAACCCCCATTTCCCCTTCGATTCAAACTCAGAGATGGAATCTATTAACGATTCCCTTACCTTATTAGCCCTCTCCTATTACTGGTTAATTGATTATGGTATTACATAATCACTTGCCTAACATGGCAAGCAGATCTCTCTTGCTTTGAACCAAATCTGGTTCGAACCTTCACTTTTTTTCGTCTTTGTTCATTATCGTCCCTTTATGATATGAATCTCTGAGATTTTGTTAGATTCTTCACTTAAACTAAAGCTAGGGTTCAGATATTTTCAGATCTGTTATAGTTTTCTATTTTTTGTTAAATATTTTTCTTTAATGTTTCCGTGCATCTCTATTATGATTTTTCTGACTAATTTTTTACCCTAAAAATTAGTGTTTTGATTCTTAAAAAATCGAACGAAATCTGGTTCAAGCTTTAATGATGTTGTTTATCCGTCTCTATGCATCTTTATTATAGTTTTTCTTTTGATATTCTTGACTAATTTTAATTACCCTAAAATTTAGGGTTTTCGATTTTAACAGATTTTCGCCAAACCTGTTTCAACCTTTAATGTTTCAATCTCTATGTATTTCCTTTATTACTTCTGACTGATTTCACTTACCGTAATATTTAGGTTCAAACCTTAATTATTTCCGTCTATATATCTTTGCATTTTTGCCTAATATCTAGGGTTTTCGACTATTTGATTATTTTCCTTTTAATGTTTCTGTCTATCTGTCTTTAACCATGGTTGTTAATTGCTGACTAATTTTACTTACCCAAAAATTAGGGTTTTGAATCAGTCTTTCCTTTTTATATAGTACTGGTATTTCCTTATTTTTTGTTCGATTTACCTGTTCTTGCCTTATTTGGTCCGGCATTTGGTCGTTAATTTATTCTATTTTCCTTAATCTAAGTAACACTGGCCTGATTTTATGCTACTAAATGGAACCGATTTAAACTAATTCTGTTAATTGATTCTAATCCTTATTTGTCTATGATTGACTTATTACCTTATTTGTCTGCCTCATTGAGTACTATTAAAACCCCTTCTACCTCTCCCCTTAGACAGACTGGAACTCTCATTTTTTTTACTCACTAAAAACTTAAACTCTCTTTGTTCTCTCTTGTTATGATTTCTGTACTAAGTGGTTATTGTTTGTCCGGCTGAAAGCCAAGGCCAAATTACTCAAATCCTAAGCCGGCCGCGATGGCGCCTATCGTGGAACTAGGCTAGCCAACAATCACATATCTACAGTTTCTTTCTAAAATCCCAACCAATTTCAACGTTTCATAAAGTGTACAGAATTACTCAATTCATTAGGCAAAATAAACAACTAGATAGTCTAAACCATCCCTAAAATCCGGAGTCAACATGCCATGAGCATCTAAGAAATATACCACCAAGTCTACTATTATAATACAAAACCCCCGAACGAATAGCTAGGTACAACAAAAGAAGGGGAAACAGAGATGCTGCGGACGCTGAACAACTATCTCTATAATCCCGAACTCCGGTTATGCACGGAATAGATGACTAACCCTCGGTATCTGCACCTGAATCTGCACTCAGGGGTGCAGGGAGTAATGTGAGTATGACAACTCAGTAGTAATGAGAATAAATCAAGTGTGGCAATAAACACATAAAAATCAATATCATCAATTCACAATAAGCACAACCTATTCTTCGCAACAATATATACATAGATATATGAAATCATCATGCCTTAAAACAAACTTCAGAAAAATCCTTTGAAAATTGTGTTTTTCCAACAATTTCCTAAATAAAAATAACCGAAAGATTTAGTGTAAAAATGAAATAAATCATAAGTAGCCCCTCGGGTAGAAACATGAATCATAAATCGCCCCTCGGGCAGAACAACACTCAACACCTCAGAGCCACTCAGTATCAGCCCCTCGGGCAACCTCTCTGTTACTCATGCCTCCTAATCACTCATCACTCGACACTCAACACACAATACTCAGTAGGTACATTCGCTCATTGGGGGTGTGTACAGACTCCGGAGGGGCTCCTTCAGCCCAAGCTCTAAAATCAAGCCACGTCGTGGCATATCATATCCTCACAACCAGGCCCTCGACCTCACTCAGTTAGAACCTCTCAAAAGCCCCTCGGGCGTATCAGTAAAACGGGGTACTCGACCCAAAACATCATTTTTAAATCTCAAAATAGTGTAAATCAGGCTGATTTTCGAAAACAGTTAAGCGCAATATGACTGAGTGTAAATTATAAATGAACAGTGAGGAAATAGCAGTAAAAAGCCCCCAAAGGGTCTAAACAAGTCGGCACGAGGCCCAAACATGGCTTATAGCCCAAATATAGCAATAGACTTTAGAACACAGTTTAACATATGATTTAGAGTAAAATACGCAACTCAATAGTTGCCGCAGAGAGGACCAAGTCCAATCCAAAAATCAGTGCGCGCCACATACTCGTCATCAGACATGTGCGCCATTCTAAAAATAATGAGAAATATGAAGTCCGGGGGTTTCATACCCTCAGGACAAGATTTATAACCATTACTTACCTCTACCGGGCCACAAACTAATCCGCGATGCTCTTGCCCCTCAAATTGGCTCCCGATTGCTCCGAATCTAACCAAAACTAGATTAACATCATCAATATATGCTAAAGGAACACAACAAAATCGAAAACTATCAATTTAGGCACAATTCTGGAGCTCCGGGCCTACGTCTCGGAATTTGATAAAATTTACATCACTAGAATCCTCATCCTCCCACAATTCTATACATACCAAGAACACTAGAATCGGACCAGAATTTCCCACTCAAATCTTCAAAAGAGAATTCCAAATTCCTTGCACCTTTTTCCCCCAAATTTGGGTTTAATTTCAACAATTTTTCCCGTTTAATTGATTAGAACACGACATAGAAACGGGTTATGAAGTTGAAACCTTACCTCCAAGAGAGACCCTTTGATTTCTTCTTCAAACCCTCTCAAATAGCTCTCAAACGGCTTGTCAATGGAGGAAAATGGACAAATGCTCGCAACAATGGGCTTTAAAACATTCTGCCTAGCACTTAAAATCCCTTCAGTGCGATCACAACTCTAGCCACGCGATCACGATGCACAGAACAGCCCACTCAACGCGATCGCATACCAATACACGCAATCGCATACCAATACACGCGATCACATAGAACAACCCTCCATCCCACACACGCGCCTCAGAACCTCTACGCGATCGCACCAACACCCACGCGATCGCACTGCTTTACTTGACCAACCTATGCGGTCACAATCCTAACCACACGATCGCATAGAAAAAAATGCCTGCCCCACTCTTTTACTCTACGCGATCGCGGATGAATCCACAAGATCGCAGTGAAGGAATCACTGCTGCTAAAACACCAGAAAACAGCAGGCTTCTTAAGGCCAAAAAGTGTCTGTTTGAGCATCCAAAATACACCCGAGGCCCCCGGGACCTCAACCAATCCCACCAACACACCCCATAACATCCTTCAAACTTAGTTGAGCCTTTGAAATACCAAAAACAACGCAAAAACACCAAAATTACATCAAATTCAAGCCTATGAACTTTGAAACTTCTAAATTTCGCCAATGATGCCGAAACCGACCAAAACACCTCCGATTGACCTGAAATCTTGCACACATATAAAAAATGACATTACGAACCTGCTCCAACTTCCTTAATTCCATTCCGACCCCGATAGCCTATTTTCCGCTGCCGACCAGAAATCGCCAAAAACTAACTTTCGCCAATTCAAGCCTAATTCTACATCGGACATCGAAAATTCATTCCGAACACACTCCTAAGTCCAAAATCACCTAACAAAGCTATCCGAGCCATAAAATCTGCATTCTAAGGTCGTTTACCAGTAAGTCAACTCCCAGTTGACTTTTTCAACTATTAAGCTAATTTAAGAGACTAAGTGTCTCAATTCTCACCACGAACACCCCGAACCCGAACCAACTGACCCAACACAATAAAAATAGGCTAAGAAACATATGATAAAGCAGATGCAGGGGAAACATGGCTAATCTCACGGAACGACCGGCCGGGTCGTTACATTATATGACTATATGGTCTTCTTTGGTAATACTGTTAACTTAAGACTTAAGTTATTTCAAATAGCATGAATACTGTCATAAGTTAATGTAAGGTTTATTTTGTTTCATTAACCTTTTCTGAAATTTATAAGGAACTATAAGCATGTAATCAAATATGTTTATTGCCTAACTTATCTGCTCTATCTGTCTAGTTCATGTACCTGGCTAACTTAGTTGTTCTACCTAATAGTTTATGTGATTAAACAATGATTGTCATAAGTCAGGTATAATTACTTAGCTTGATCAAATTTCAATCTGTTTGAACTATGTGCTAAGCATCAATTCTATTTATTTTCTTGATGCATTTGTTGTCTGCAACTCTATGTTATGAACTTTCTTTTTTTTCTGAAAATGAACTGTTTTTTTTAAACTTGTCCCTACCCCCTTTTATGTACTGATTTTAAAACCCCCACTCCTAGTCATTTAGGTTCTCACCCACCCCAGTGTGAGCACTGCCTAGGGTCCACTTGAGACTCCTTTGAACTCTGACACACTAGGGTCTGTTTTTCCAATCTTTTGAACTATCTTCTGAATGTGGTTCTAGTGTGAGCATTGCCCCGGGTCCCCTGAGGCCCTTGGGAACTTTGACACACTGGAAACTTGGTTCTAATGTGCTATGAATCTGTATACTGTGCTTCAAAGTGGCTATGGTTGAAAGGCCTGGTTCCCAGGTTTATTTGGGCCTATGAAGGCTCACTATAGTGTAATTATTTCCATTATGTAATTCATTTGATATTCTCGGTTGTAATAATTTCTGAAATAACAGATTTGGGGTTAATTAGTAAAAGCTAGAGGGTCTTCTTATTTTCTTTACCAAACTGGGTAGAAATCATGCCTATAGGATTTAACTATGTTGATTGAGCTATGTGAGTACTATAATGTGTTTAGAAATCCCGCCTATAGGACTTGCCTGATCATTTGGATTCTGTATTTACGCTTGCATACTAGAGAACCGACTTATAGGACTTTCGTTAATTCTGTATTCGCATTGCATGTTAGAAATCATGCTCATAGGATCCACCAATCCAACAAATGTGCATTAGTGACCATGCCTATAGGACCTTGCTGTTTGAGTCAATTGTCATTCTTAGCGATCTGTTTAATTTTTTCCTATACACAATTAATTAATATCATGCTTATAGGATAAAAAATTAGCCTCACACCTAGAGATCATGTCTCTAGGATAAAAAGGTCAATTTCAAACCTATAAATCATGCCTAAAGGGTTTAAATCAATAGATATCATGCCTATAGGACCAAAATCAATTTCAAATTTAGAAATCATGCCTATAAGGTTTAAATCAACTCAGCAGTTAGAAAGCATGCCTATAGGAAATAAAAACTTGTCTTAATGAGTTAAAATCAGTATTACACTTAGAAACCATGTTTATAGGTCTGTAATTTGTAAACTCGTAGAAATCATTCCTATAGGATTCTATTAATCAATTCTGAATTCAACCAATTCTGGCCATCACTTAGGAAATTTCTAGGACTCATTAATGATTCTAGGCTTAAAATTTGACATATTACTTGCTTGGAATGCCCAGATTCGCGCTAAATAAAATCAGTAGGCAAAAAAATAGGTCACAATGCTCGCCTTAATAAAACTGTCCTTATATTTTGTTTCTGCTCATATAGATATCCTGCCTATGGGATCCTAAAATTAACGAAGTTTGCTGATTCAATTACGTGCTTTTGTTGTTTACATGTCGAGGTCAATGTGAGCCCTTATTGGTTTATTTGGAAGTCCTATTTGTCTTTTGTTTGTCGCCTAGATTTCTCATTTTTAAGTAACATATATTGGTCTAGAACCATCCGAAATAGAGGTCCTAACACCTCCAGGGCCATAGGTAAGGGACGGGTAGTGCACGCATAAGGAACGAGCTAGAAGCTATTAGAACGCTTAGGTAACAACTAAAAGATAGTAATTGGGTAGTAAGGAGATGATAGCCCGTGCACTAATGCTATGAGTAACACCCCAACTTGGGGAAGTTACAAAGTATTGCATGGAATGATCCTATAGGCTAAAAAACCTAGGACCCCCTTTAATCCTGTTTAAAGTAACTTGTATTGTTCAAGCTGTTTTCCTCCCCTTTTAGACTAATTCGCTTAATTTAAGTTCGACCTGGATCCACCGTTGTGGACCTCTAGGGGTGCCTAACTCCTTCCCCTCGAGGTAATTTGAGTCCTTACCCGATCTATAGTGATGCAAACTAGTTTATGAGTTAATTGCTCTAGATTCCCTAACGCACCTTAATCCATTAGGTGGCGACTCTTCCAATCCCTTACCCAATCCCAAAAAGAAGGAGTTGTCCCAGAAATATAGAAACCCGATTTTGCGAGAAAAAGGGGGCGCGACATGGGTCCCGGCCGAACTTGAATTGTATGAATTAGTCGAAAAAATGAAGATATAGAGAGCAAGAAGTTAGAGAAATTTTATTATTACAAAATACTTTGATTAAATAAGTACAAATACTTGTTTCAAAATAGAATGGAAATAAGATAGGGGTCCTAAGTTTTTTAGCCTTAAGGATCACCCCGTGCAACATAAATAATATTTCGTAACTCCCTCGAGATGGGGTGTTACTCTTATTATTCAGCGGGCACAAACTATTATCTCCTGCTACCCAATTACTATCTTTAAGTTGTACCTAAAGCGCACTAGTTCAATTATAAGTCGTGCCTTATGCATGAACTACCCGTCCCATATCTATGGTCAAGGAGGCGTTGGACCTCTATTTTGGGTGGTTCTAGACCTTACTTAGGTTGCTCACAAAATGTAAAAACTAGGCGACATACAAAACACATTGGACTTCATATACGGGCAATTAAAGGCTCAAGTTAGCCTCACAATTCAACAGTAAATGCACACGAAACAGATTTTCATGTTAGGCAGTTCAAGATTAAGAAACTTAAATCCCTATAGGCATGATTGCTATGTGATAGGCATCGAGGCATGCAAGTAGTTTTTGGAACGAGAGAGATTCGTAGACAAGATTGCATAAGTTGTTGCACATAGAGATGGTAGATCCTCAATTATTGATCTTATAGATGTTATGCCAAGGTGATTTATGTAATAGAGGGAGTAGAAACTAAGAATTACTCATGCTTTTGATAACGGCCTAAGTGAGCGATGAGCGATGTTAAAAGGGGCGTCATTACCAGTAATAAGGAAACAGTGACATCCTATAGGCAGGATTTCTAACGTTTAACACCTGGGAAGCTGATTCTATTGTTAAAACTTATAGGCAGGTTTTCTAGGTGAATAATAAGATGCAATGACAAATGACATGATTAGAATCCTATAGGCATGATCTCTAGTGGATATGCTGCAGTAATGCAAATTAACGGGAAGCTTCAACACTATTTACTTCTTATAGGCATGTTTTCTAACAACATATAGCAACAAAAATATTGAGGCATTTGAGCTAATGCTTTGCTAATAATCAAGTAGTGCAAGTGTGTGTACTTTTCCCAATGGCAGGATTTCTACATTGTGCATAGATAATGAACAACATAAAGCAAGTGCATAATTCAATCCTATAGGCATGTTATCTACCCATCGCATATTAATGTTAAAACCTACCCCATCCCCTTTTACTAACACCTCAATCCTTTATACAAAGATATTATTACAGACCCAAATTAATAAGTAAAGTAGTACTATTACATGACATTGGATAGGCGTATTGCAGGCCAAATAAAACAACTAAATATCCAGCCTTACTAGGCCTTCAATACTTCGCATACTTAGGCCTTCAACAAAGAACCACACGACCACAGGCCCATAGGGAAGTCCAGATCCAATTCAATGAGACACATCACCAAGTGTTGCACCACTTAGAATGACCAATATAAAACATAATACATGATAGGGAAGTAGAGTATTAGGGATAGTTTTGGAAGTTAAAGGAATGACTACATCCAAGCCCTAGTGTGTCAGAGTTCACAAGGGCCTCAATTGGACCCCGAGCAGTGCTCACACTACGAAGGCCAACGATAGAACCTAAATAGCCTTGGCTTTCAGCCAGCTAAGAATAGGAATTCAGAAATATTCAGAATAACAAGTAAGGCGAATGGACAAAATTTCCCAGAATGAGCATACAACACAACTGGTCAAGTAGATCAGTAAATTCATCCAGGTTCACATAGCCAAGGTACCACATAAACAACCATCATAGGAATTAGGAGAAGAAACAGGTTTGCGAACATACATTGGTTGCACTAGTTGACATCTAAGGGTCTAAATTAAGTTAAGTCTAACCTAATGCCATATTTATCAATAATTAGACATGATGGAGGGATACACATATTGATAAACATAAAGGAGAGAATACCAAATGAACCAAGGCATACTGGAAAACATGTTAGCATAGGAGTAAAATCCTCGTCAATAGAAAATAGAGTGTTTGTCTTTTAGAAAACCAGGATAGTATGAAACAGGTTTAGAAAAAACTTTAGGGCAGCATTGCAGAGCATTCCAATATATACAGGGCTTAGTACCAAAGAGTTCATTCAAGTAAAATGGGGGTTTTCATAGAGTTAGGGTAGTATCTAAACACAATATGCAGAAATTGGCAACTTAACAACATACAACCACAATAGTCATGCTCATGTTGAAGTGGACTGCTATTGATGTTTAAAATTAAACAAGTTAAGATGCTACAGGGTACAAAACCCATCTCAAGAGACAAAGATCACAGAGTGCAAGTCATAGAGAAACATAACAAAAATAGTAGGTTATTACTATGTGTTCAATTAACAAAGAATGACATCAAAATTGAGCATTATCATAGTTGAATCATGCTCATACAAGATCCTCGAGAATGGGCTCCGAGCAGTGCTTACACCGGAGAGGTTGTTCAATAATTTTAGAGAGTGTTCGAGTGTAACAGTGAGTGAGAGTAGTGAAACACTAGCAGGATTAGGATTAAAAAAAATCTCTGTCTAAGGGGTTTCATGAGAGGGGTTTATATAGTAGCATATTTCATACATTAAATAGGAAACACGGTAAACATTAAACACAAAATAAGGAAACATATATAAAAATCAATTCGAATTGATTTTTAGTGCAAATAGTACATAAAATAAGGGAGTTCAGTAAATTAATAGAGAATAAGAAAAAATAACATGCAAATAACACTTAAAATAAGGAAATACAATTGATTGAGCAGAGGATAAGGAGAATATCATACGAAAATCAATTAGAGTCAGTCTTAGGGCAAATAAAAGCAAAAAATGGGGAAACATGGTGGGCTAAACAGAAATAAGGAAAATATTAGTCAAAAACGGGAAAATGAAGAGTATCAATCAATAATCAGTAAAGAATAAGGGAAAATCTCAAACCCTAGTTCAAAAGGGAAGCACAAATGGTCGAAAATCTCACTGAATCAGACCATATAGCCTGATAGTGAATACGTATAGACAAAATATCGTCTAAATCTGAAAAGTTGAAGGTGGTGGAATCCGATTTGGGGACTAACACCATAGTCTTGAAAATAATACTGAGGTAACACATGAAATGTAAGAAAATCATGGAAGTAATCCATGATTGAGACGGATTCGGTTGAGACTGAGGGGTGGATAGGATTTGAGAGGAGAGAGTGGAGAGGATTCTGAGGTGGTGGGTAAAGGGAAATGGGGTTAGGGTTTTTGGGGGGTTAGATAATAAAAATGGGGGATTTATTGTTAGCCGTTGATCTTAGAGATCAACAACCAGGATTTTTAAAGAGTTGGGTCGGGTTAATGGACGGGTATAGGGTTGCTGGTGTTGGGATTGGGGAAATTGGGGTGTTAGGCTGAGTTTGGTCCGAAAATCAGCCTATTTTGGGCTAGCTCTTGAAACCCTTGAAAATTAATAAAAAATAAATTACTAAAACTTCTAATAAATGGTAAAATAATATTTATGCTATAAAAATATTTTAAACTAATAAATCAAAATTATTAAAATATAAAAATGATACTTTGTTATAAATAATATAATAAACGTAATTATTTGTAGAATATAGGCCATTATTACAAAATTAGATAAATAGCTTAAAAATGCTAATGTAATTATTAAAATAGAATAAAAATATTTGAAACATGTATTATGGATGAAAATAATAATTTTAGGTAATTAAGTCATCAAAAAATAATTTAAAATATAATTACTAGATATTTATATAATTTAATTATTAGAAAATTAATATAAAGCTCTAAAAATTATGGAAAATTATAGAAAATGCTTGTATGGTTTTGTAAACTAAATCATGATGCAAATATGCTATTTTTAAAGCATATATGTATTTTAAAAAATATGAGGGTTAAATTGGGTATCAATAGCTGCCCCTCTTTACCCGGGAATGATGAAAGAGTTGTCGGGTAAAGAAATGATGACCAATTTTGACCAAATGGGGTGATTTGAAAAATGGAGGCCGAACCCTAGATCCTGAGTTGCCTAAATATCCCTAGAGTTACGGGAATCAGGCCGTATGTAGTTCTAGATTCATCAGTGAACTGAACCGATGGAGTTGTTATAGGAATGGTCGTATGTTTCGGAAAGGGTTCTTTTGGGCAGGACAATATCAGATGAATTTGCGCGAAATCATGAGTGTGAATTTGAAAAGTTATGGATGTATTTCAAAATGAGCATTTGAACGGTTATCAAGTGAAAGTGGGTAACTGATGGTGGTTGGCTGCGTTTGAAATAATTGCATGATGTGAACGTTGAACGGAAACTGGAGCGAAGATTGCTCCTGTTAGGAGAACGGTTACTTCCTGGATTACCTGCAAACTTAAAACACAATGCCTCCAAGTATATACAGATTATTGTGATAATTTAAACATGATGCAATTCCCTTTGGACCATGAAAGTTGTATTTGGACGGTGCAGATGATGTCCTCAGATCATGACGTCCCGGGCCATGAATCATGTGATAAGGGATTCACAGGCCATGAAATGTTTTCCTCGGGCCATGAGAATGGTGCCTCTGAACCATGACGCCTTTGAATAATGATGTGCAATATTGAGAGATTCTCAAGCCATGGCATGGTGTCGCGGCTATGAGGATGATGCCTTCAGACTATGACGCCTTTGGACAAAATGCGATGTTTCAGCCCATGAGTTGCAAAGATATGATGCCCGATCATATGCGAAGTAAAACAAGATAGAGCTTAGTCTTGTGTAAGATTGGGGAAGTGCTTAGCCCCGGCCGAATAGAAAATAGTGCTGGGTTTTAAATAACATAATAAAGATATCATTTGGATATTATGCGAGGACAAGGAAATTCTTAACCTTAGACAATTGAGGAGGCAATGCTTAGCCTCATTCAAGAAGAGTAGACGATGCTTAGTCTCGATGCAAGGAAAGGTCGAGCTTAGTCTTATGCAATTAGGGAGGCAATGTTTAGCCTCATGCGAAAGAGGAGACAATGCTTAGTCTCATGCAATTGGGAGACAATGCTTAGTCTCATGAAACGAAAGGAAATGCTTAGCCTTATGCAATTAGGGAGGCAATGCTTAACCTCATGCAAAAGAGGAGACATTGCTTAGCCTCATGCAATTAGGAGATAGTGCTTAGTCTCATGCAATGAAAGGCAATTCTTAGCCTTATGCAATTAGGGAGGCAATGCTTAACCTTATGCAAAAGAGGAGACAATGCTTACTCTCATGCAATTAGGAGATAATGCTTAGTCTCATGCAACGAAAGGCAATACTTAGCCTTATGCAATTAGGGAGGAAATGCTTAGCCTCATGAAAAAGAGGAGACAATGCAGTCTCATGCAATTAGGAGACAATGCTTAGTCTCATGCAATGAAAGGCAATGCTTAGCCTTATGCAATTAGGGAGGCAATGCTTAGCCTCATGCAAGAAAATAATGAGTGATAGTGAGAAAGCAGAGTATTTCTTAGTTGGAGATGTGTTTGCATTTGGCAACTTTGTCGTTACGAAGATAGTGATTTTTATGGGTGTACATATTTGCGAATATTCCTGTCATGTTCATTGTGCCTGCATCCAAAGAAAAATTGTGAATTTTGCGGGGAAGGTTGATTCACTCTTTTGTCTTCTGCTTTGCATGTACTCCTATCTTGAGATCCTGTTTTGAGTTATCTTGGGTAACATCTGGCGGTTTATAAAAATAAATTTTTCGAGAAAATATGTGTGCATTTGATGAATGTAGTTAGTTTTTACAAGATATAGTAGTATGCAATATCAAGTAAGTTAGATTAACCCATGACTGTGACATATTTTAGAGACATTGCGACTTCTTTGCTTTAGAATTTTGAGGGTCCTCCTCAAAATTCTGCCCCAGTTTAAAAACAATTCTCTGATTGTTCTACATATGACGAAGTTAGCTGGACTTACTTCCTCAAAATTCTACCCTAATTTTGACCATTGAAAAATGAAGATTTTATTAAGATGTGACCGAACCCACAAGGCTACCAACGTATCCCCTCTTTAACAGGAATCAGATCAAGCGTAGTTCAGTTACATCAGATAAAGAACTGTAAAGAATCTAAACATAGTATCTTTGACTGCGTCTGAGTTGATAGGGTTTCGCCAAACTTCTCCGTCCATTTTTGCAAGTATGCGAGCTCTTCCTGTTAGTACTCTATGAACCATGTAGGGTCCTTGCCAATTGGGTGAAAATTTCCCTTTGGCTTCATCTTGATGCGGGAAGATCCGTTTCAGCAACAGTTCCCCCGGTGTGAATTGTCTAGGCCTGACCCTTTTGTTGAAAGCTCTGGATATTCTGTTCTGGTAGAGTTGACCATGACATACCGTGTTCATACTTTTCCCATAAATGAGAGCCAGTTATTCATAGTGACTTCGTATCGACTCTGCATCACTGAGTTCAGCCTCTTGTATGATTCTCAAAGAAGTAATTTCTACTTCAGCGGGAATAACAACTTCAGTGCCATAGACCAGCAAATAAGGAGTTGCCCCGATTGATGTGCGAACTGTGGTACGATATTCAAGTAGAGAAAATGGTAACTTCTTGTGCAATTGTTTTTGATTATCTACCATCTTCCTCAATATCTTCTTGATGTTCTAGTTGGCGGCTTCCACAACTCTATTCATTTGCGGCTTGTATGTCGTGGAATTCTTATGCTTAATCTGGAAGGTTTCACACATGGATCTCATTAAATCACTATTGAGGTTGGTGGCGTTGTCGGTGATGATTGATTCCGGTACCCCGAATCAACAAACAATACGATCCCTCACGAAATCTGCGATGACCTTCTTAGTGACAGCCTTGTAAGATGCGACTTCAACCCATTTCTTGAAATAGTCTATGGCCACTAGAATGAACATGTGCCATTTAAAGCGGTGGGTTTGATTGGATCAATGATATCCATCCCCCAAGCGGAGAAAGGCCAAGGTGCACTTGTTGCATTGAGTTCATTGGGTGGCACTCGTATCATATACGCATGTACTTGGCATTGGTGACACTTTCATACATACCTGATGTAGTCCGTTTCCATGGTCATCCTAAAATATCCTGCTCTTAATATCTTCTTAGCTAAAACAAAGCCATTCATGTATGGACCACAAGTTTCAACATGTATTTCTTCGAGCAATTTGGATGCTTCTTTGGCATCGACACACCATAATAACCCTAGATATGGAGTCCTTCTGTACAAAATTCCTCCACTTTGGAAGAAGTGGTTGGATAATCTTTGTAGTGTGCATTTCTAAGTATGATTTTCCTGGTCCGGGTATTCTCATTTTGCCAAGTATTCTTTGATGTCATTGAACCACGGGTTCCCATCAGTTTCTTCTTCAACATGGGCACAATAAGCGGACTGATTATGGATCCCTACTGGAATAGGATCGATGGAATTCTTGTCTGGGTGTTGTATCATGGAAGATAGAGTGGCCAGCGCATCTGCGAACTCATTCTGGGTTCTCGGAACATGTTTGAACTTTATCTTTGTGAATCTCTTCATCAATTCCTGTACATGGTACATATACAAAAATATTTTGGTATTCTTTGTAGCCCATTCTCCTAGAACCTGGTGTACCAAAAGGCCTGAATCACCAATTACCTGCAATTCCTGAATGTTCATGTTAATGGCCAATTTGAGCCCAAAGATGTAAGCCTCATATTCTGCCATATTATTGGTACACGAAAATCTGAGTTTTGCAAATACCGGATAGTGTTGACTCGTCTTTGATACCAAAAATGCTCCAATACCCACTAATTTGAAATTTACAGCCCCATCAAAGGACATTCTCTAACCATCGTAGGTTTCAGTGATATCTTTCCCTACAAATGATACATTTTCATTGGGAAAATACATTTTCAGCGATTCGTATTCTCCTCCTATAGGATTTTCTGCTAGGTGATCTGCCAATGCATGTCCCTTGACCACTTTATGATTTACATAGACGATGTAAAATTCACTTAATAATATCAGCCATTTTGCCAACTTCCCCGTAGGCATAGGTTTCTGGAAAATGTATTTTAGAGGATCTATCCTTGATATGAGATATGTGGTGTAGGCACAGAAGTAGTGCCTCAACTTTTGAGCTATCCATGTCAGAGCACAGCAGGTGCATTCCAGCAAAGAATATTGTGCATCATAGGGTGTGGACTTCTTACTCAAATAGTATATGGCATGTTCTTTCCTTCCTGTCTCATCGTGTTGTCCCAAGATACAACCGAAAGCCCCATCTAGTACAGACAAGTAGAATAGTAGAGGTCTCCCGGGTTCTGACAAGACCAGGACTGGTGGTGTGGACAAATATTTCTTCATTTTGTCAAAGGTTTTCTGACATTCTTCAGTCCAACTTGTTTCAGCATCCTTCTTCAACATTTTGAAAATTGGTTCACAGATCATAGTTGATTATGCTATGAAATGGCTGATGTAGTTGAGACGCCATAAGAAAATAATCACATCTTTCTTGTTCTATGGAGGTGGAAAGTCTTGGATAGCTTTGACCTTTGACAGGTCCAACTCAATTTTTCAGCGGCTGATGATAAAACCTAACAATTTTCCAGCAGGGACTCCAAAGGCACATTTTGCGGGTTGAGCTTCAAATTATACCTTCGAAGTCGATCAAAGGATTTCCTCAAGTCTGCTATATGATCTGTACCCTTCATAGATTTGATGATGATTTCGTCCACGTACACTTCTATCTCATTGTGTATCATGTCGTGGAAAATGATTGTAGCAATATGCTCCCCATCTAAGTGGCTCCAGCATTCTTCAGACCAAACAACATCATTTTGTAGCAATATACTCCCCATGGTGTAATAAAGGTTGTCTTCTCGACATCCTCTTATCCAGATCTGATGATATCTTGCAAAGCAATCCACAAAAGACTGGAGTTCATGCTTGGCACAGTTGTCAATCAGTATGTGTATATTGGGCAACGGGAGATCATCTTTGGGACTTGCTCTGTTTAAATCCCGATAGTTGACACATACTCTGACTTTTCCATCCTTCTTCAGAACTGGCATGATGTTAGCCAACCAGGTTGGATATTCGACCCCACTGAAATCCTTAGCTTTGATCTGCTTGGTGACTTCCTCTTTTATTTCCAGACTCATATCTGGCTTGAATTCTCTGAGCTTGTGCTTTACAGGAGGACGCATATGGTTGGTCGGTAACTTATGAGCCACTATAGATGTGCTCAAGCTGGTCATATCATCATAGGACCATGCAAAAATATCCTCACACTCTTTCAAAAACTGGATGTATTCTTCTTTTTCTGACGGCGATAGTTGAAAGCCACGAGTTTTCTTGACTGTTTTGGAGTCTCTCAAATTGACTATTTCGGTCTCATCAAAATTGGACTTAGGATTGTTCTCAAAATTTTTCACTTCTCTGACAATTTCCTCAGGTATTATATCCTCTTCTAGTTCCTCTGAATCGCTATCCTTATGTTGCGTTGACGCATTACATATCACAGTCCTACGTTCATCAGGGTAAGTAATAATAATGTTGTAGATAGAAAATGTAAAGGATAATAATAAACACCAAAACAACAATCCATTAATAGATTAAAACGTCAAACAAATGTAGTTCAATGATCCGAACAATTATTCAAAACTAAAACGTTTAAAACAAAATACTGAAAAAATGTCTTAAATGCCCATAAAATTGTTTTCAAAATAAATGATACTAATTGCCAGGCTACCCAGGAACTCAACGGGCCTTTGATGGTGCAGCAATCCAATTCCTGAGAACAGCTCCCTTCTACATTTTCTGAATAATGAGGCCTTCTTCCTCCTCCTCCTTAATTACTATACTGCTGTCAATGTCTTCATCGCCCAGGAACAGATTCCTTATGCCAGCTAGAACTTCATCTTCTTTGGACCCCCACACCATGTCAGCTTGATGAAATGACTGGCTCAAATGTGGTACCGGCTGCTCTGGAGGGTAATAAGTACCATGCCATGGCGGTGACTAATTATTATACTCGTGCTAGGTGTACTCATACCCAAGCCCAAAGGTTGTGCCATGATGCTTTGGCTGTATTTGTTTGGTTATACACTGGAGATTCTTATCGAGGCCCTTACCAGGTTCATACCCTGTCCATGCCAATATGCTTTCTATCGTGCCAGGTGAACTAATACCCATCCAAATTCCTTCTATTTTCGACGACCGGAACAGTCTGATTGGTATAAATGGGATTACTTCCATCCCCATAGATGATTACTTCCTGATGGTTCCACTCAAACTTCACGGCCTGATGTAGAGTAGAAGCTACGGCTCCAACGACGTATATTCAAGGTCGTCCCAACAACAGATTGTATGTAGCAGATATATCTAACACTTGAAACTCATCATCAAACCAGTTCGGGCCTATTTGTAAGCTGAGGTTGGTTTCCCCAATTGTGGCCCTCTAGGACCCATCGAATGCTTTCACGTTCATACTCCTTGCTCGTATCTCATGCAGACCCTTACCCAACCTTTTCAAAGTAGTTGACGGACATATTTTGAGACTTTAACCCCCGTCTATCAGGACCCTGCCAATGGATTTGTCCTCAAACAACATTGTAATATGCAGTGCCCTGTTATGACTCAGTCTTTCCGGCGGCAGTTCGTCGTCGTGAAAAGTGATCTTGTGTCTTTCAACCACTTTCCCTACCATATTGGCCATCTCTTCACTGGTAATGTTATTGGATACATAGTCTTCATTCAACACCTTCATCAAGGCATTCCTATGCACCTCAAAGTTCTACATCAGTGATAAAATGGATATTTGAGCAGGGATTTTCTTCAAATGATCAACCACATAATATTCTCTCGCTAGCACATTTCTCCAATGATCTTCTGGGCTAGTCTCAATGACAGGAGGCTTAGAAGCAGCTTCTTTGCTCGTTTCTCTCAAATGTTCGGGTGTATAAACCCTACCAGTCCTGGTCATGCCTTACGCTGCACCTGTTTCCTTTATTTTCACTTTTCCTTTCTTTTTTGCTTCCGCATCATAGTCCCATGGTATAACATTGGACTTAAAGGACGGTGTAGGTTCTTCCATCACGGTGAATTGTGTTGTCACTTCAACCTCAAACAGAGTTGGTGCAGCTGAGGGTGTTGTCACTTTGACCTCAAACGAAGTTGGTGCGGCTACCTCAACCTCAATTGGTGCCTGAATTTGTAGCACGATAGGTGTGAGAGTGAGTGGAGGTATTTTAGGATTATTCCCTTCACGAATGCGTCCAATTGACCCCTCCAGATCCCATTCTTCATCGGTCTCTATCACATTTACTCCTTCACCCCTGTGATCCCGGAGAGGATTGTTACGGGCATTAGGTGCGACCTCTTTTGCCTGTATAACTTTGGTGTCAATCAATGTCTGAATCTTATCCTTCAAAGTGCGACATTCATCAATAGTATAACCCTTCATAACTGAATGATAAGCACATGTCTTATTTGGATTAATCCACTAGGATGAGTTTTCCATGGCAACAGGGGGATGGGAGTAACATAACCGGTAGCCTTCAGTCTCTTGTACAGTTGATCTATAGGTTCTGCAATTTGGGTGTATTGTCTGGGTTGTCTGCGGTCAAAATTTTGTCTAGGTTTTTGGTAGTTTTGGCGGGCTGGTGGTGAATGATAGTATGTTGGCTGGGTGTTATAAGTATGGTAAGTGGCGGCAGGTTGTTGGTATCTGGGAGGTGAAGGCTGATATGTGGGTGGGGGTGTTTGGTATGTAAGAGGGATTTTGTACCTTGGGCTACCATCACCGCCCCTACTTCTTTCTTTTTGGGACCTTGGTTTGTAGCTTGGAGCGCATCAAAATTTGTCACCGTTCCGCTTTTAATCCCTTCCTCTATTCTTTCTCCCAATTTGATGATGTCAGAAAATTTATGGTTTTCAATAACAATCAGTCTCTCATAGTACTGCGGATCTTGAGCTCGGACAAAGAACTTATTCATCTGTTCTTCTTCCAATGCTGGCCTTACCTTTTGCAGCTTCAGACCTCCACCGAGTAGCATACTCGAGGAATGTTTCCGTTGCCTTTTTTTTTTAAGATTCTGAATGTAGAAAATGTCTGGCGTATTTTCCGTATTAAACCTGAACCGATACATAATATTTGATGACATGCTTGGCCAATTAACCCATTTCTTTGGGTTCTGGCTGATGTAACAAGACATGGTGTCTCTAGCGAGGTTCCTCATGAACAACTTCATGCAGATTCTTTCATACTTGCCAACACCTACAAGCTTGTCACAATACGTTCCCAAATGTACCTTCGGATCACCAGTCCTATCGAACATTTCGAACTTAAGAGGTTTGTAACCCTCTGGTAGTTCTACATTTGGCTGAATTCACAAATCCTCATAATTCAAACCCTCGATGCCTGTACCCCCTTCAACACTTTGAACTCTTTCTGTAAGTTTCTTGAGTTCTTCCACAAACATGTTATTGATAACCAGGTCCTTATCGGCGGATTCAGGTGTGTACAGGGGATGTTGTGGGTGTGGGGTAAGGTTTTCACGTATATGGGATTTCTTTGATGAACTCCAGGACTCTGGAAATAGTGGTAGTCGTTGGTTGAGTTTTGGGGATCAGGGGTAGGTTGTGGTGAGTTTTGAGGATTGTGATAAGTGGTGGTTTATGGATACTAGGTTGGATGGTGATGATGTTCTGGAGGGGTAGGTAATGGTGGAGGATTAGGATTTTGAGGAGGTGTGGCATATTGATGAGGTGCAGGAGGATTTTACGGATGTTGGTTTTGTGTGTTTTGGGGAGGTGCTGGGTTTTGGGCGTTTTGTTGGTTAATGTCGGGAACATTTAGGGTAAGGGAAAGGTTTGATAAGTTCCGGAACTGCTCAAGCTCCCTTTATAGCTCCAATATTTTTTGTTCCAGCCGTAAGATCAAATCATTCTGTGCCGGAGTACTCCGACCATCCGAAGTTTTGATATTCTCTGCATGAGTAGCATTGTCTTTCTTGATACCGCTCATGTCGTCCATTTTAGCTTTTCCTTTGTTTTTGGGATCACTTGGTGGAGGACCTCTGGATCTGGTGTGATATGTCGATGATGCCAGTACGCACGAACCAACCTTAAGGAATGGGGAATGAGTAAAAGAAAAACAAAAACAAAAGGCAACTAAGTCAGTAAAGAGCATTAGAGGGATGTTTGCGATATTTAAACATGTATTGTAGAGTTATGTAATAAACACGCTTTCTAATTTGAGGGACCTCGTTGTGCCTGAGGTAGGCCTAAGAGACATATAGATTTGGAGAAAATGGATGCCAATAACTGCATCATTTCATTAACGTGAAAACGAACCAAATCTCTACTAAAACAACAATAATGAAAAAAGAGTGACTACTGGCATTCACCTTATTACCATCAAAGTCTAGAGAGCAGTAAAACATTGTTTCCTAATCTATTTGGTCCCAGAAGGACCTTATCCATGCTTGGCCTTCTTGGCTCCATCAATCAGGTTCTCCAGGTCATGTATGTCCAACAACAGATAAACCCTCGCTAGATGCCCTCTTTCATTGGCCTCTGCATTCTGAAAATTCGAGATCCTTTTCCTCATCTTCCCTCAAGCTCCATCAACCCTTGCTCCAAATATTCCAACCTCTCTGTTGATTTAGTAGTGACTTCTCTCCATTCATTGATTGTTTCCATGTCCACTTTATGTTGTTCCAAATGCCTGGCTTCAGACTCGAAAACCCTCTTGCGCAACATCCTATATTTGACTTGTGCTTCAGCAGCGTCTTCAATAACCCTATTTTTCATATTAATCCTTGGCTTGACATCTCCTGCTATATCATCTACCAACCATGATGGATAAAAGTATATATGGCCAGTATGATACCTATCTGGATCGATGGTATCTCTCTCCACAATGACCTTTTGATTCCACATATGCTTTTCCTCGAATTTGAATGGAATGGCGTTCCCCTTAAAGTCTGCTTTGTACTGGACCATGTTGGAAACCCCGAGGTATAACCTACTTTATCCCAGCTTGTCTCACTACCCTTATAGGAGCATAAAGATAGATTCCTCTTAACCCAATCAATACTAGATGAGTGGTTTCTCTTGACCTGATGATGAATTCGCTGCTAGGGAACCACTCAAACATCCAGTGTACCTTTTCTTCAGTTAAATTGCTGAAGAAACACACCCATCTCACAGTACTTCCAGGTTGCGCAAACCTATTAGGGATAAATGTCATTCTTTTCGGATGATGGTTGGCTATGTGGTCATTCAACGGTTGTCACAGAAATTCTTGACGATAGTTACCTCCTTGAAAATGCTCTAATAACTATACCTGCAACAACATATTGCAACCCTCGAAGTGCCCATACCCTTTTTTGCAGCGATCTAGAGCCCGGTACATTTCAGCCAAGATCATAGGGATGATAGTGTAAGTCTATCCCTCAATTCCCTCCATTAAAGTCCTAAGGACCATGGCTAGGTGAGTGTGGATCCTCTCCCCCTTCATTGGTAATATCAACATCCCCAAGAAACAGAAAATGAATACAAAAACCTTGTGGTGTGTCCAACCCAAAGAAGTAATGGAAAGTTCATCATGGTGAAGGAGGTATGACTTGCTCTGCCTACGTTCATAAAGGAACTCAAATTGTATGTATGATTTCTTCAAACAGAGTAACTCATCATTTTTCTTGAAACCCATCATTTTCAGGAAACCTCAAGAAGTGCGGTTTTCCGGTACCAATAAACCAGGACTATCCCTTGGGAGCCCAACGAAGCCTCCTATTTCCTCTAAGAGAGGAGTCATTTCTATGTCACTAAAACGGAAGACAACTCTCTTCTCATCCCAAAACATAGTGGCGGTCTCAATTAATGCATTATTTGGCCGAATATCCAATAAGAAGGGTAAATTTCTGAGGACCCTTTTCACATGGTTCTTATCACTAGGTGAGAGGTTTTTCAACCAATCAAGCAACAAAGGTGGGATGTTTTGAACCATGCCAAACCTAGGGACTTCGTGCCTCATTTTCTGCAAAACAAATAGAGGTATCCCTTTCCCCCTTCGGATTTGACAATTCACACATTAATGATCAACATACTGGCATGTTTTTTTTCAAATAATGCACTTATCGTGATGGTGTCCATTGGGATTATGGAAATCCTGTTGGACTTTGGACAAGGTTTGCCTTAGAGGATTATCATGCAGACAACGTTCTAACCCTTACTAGATTTTAACATGATGCATGAACAGTTGATATTGAAGTGGGGTTTCTATAAGATCCTAGACTGGCACCCTCAAGTGGACAACTTGAGAGAGAAAGGCACGGACCCGTCGACTGCACCGCTGATAGACTAGTTTTACTGCAAATAAGCCTTTCCAAATTTGAAGGGCAATTTTGGAAGAGTGCGGACAATCATCAAGCGCCGCTATGGTATTAATTAGGCACGAGTTGAATATGATGTGGAGCATGCTTTATGCAAAGATAAATAACACATTGTCAAATATTTTCATGATAAAACATAAGAAAGAAATAACCGCAGTATTAAGATGAAAAATAAAAGACATAAAAGAGAAAGAAAGAAAAACAAGAAGAATTTAGTTCGTGTAATATAGGGAAATATGATAAAGTAAGTGATGATGTAGCAATTTTAAAACCAATAATAGCAACTTGGAGCAAATAAGTACGACTAGAAAAAGGGAAACACATGTTATAACCAATTTGAGCAAGGAAGGGTGGAGAAGGGAAGAGATTTGCATATTACCACGAATTCAAATAAAGGGAGAACAGGGAAGAGATGTACATGCAGCGAATAAAAGGAAAATAGGAGCGAGATGTGCATGTAGCAGCAAATAAAGAAGAAGGAATCACGTTTATCAAAGAAGACTAATTCATACAAGCCAAATTTGTTATGGTAAGAGCCTAGATATCCCCAGCAGAGTCGCCATGACTTCGCGCCCCTTTTTCCAGCGAAATTGGATTTTAACGCGTGAGAACTCTTTTAAGGAGGTATTAAAAGAGGAGAGTTGCCACCTAACGGTTTAAGATGCGTTACGGCACCTATTTGGAAATGACTGAGGTTTGACTAGTTTGTATCACCAAAGATCGGGTTAGGGCTCGAAATTACCTCAAAGAGAAGGTTTTAGGCACTCATATAGGTACACAACTGTGGGTCCCAGCCGGACTTGAATTATATGAATTAGTCGAAAAAATGAAGATATAAAGAACAAGAAGTTTGAGAAATTTTATTATTACAAAAGACGTTGAATAAATAAGTCCTAAGTTTTTTAGCCTAAAGGATCACTCCGTGCAACATAAATAATACTTCATAACTCCCTCGAGATGGGGTGTTACTCATAATATTCAGTGGGCATAGACTATCATCTCCTTCTACCCTATTACTATCTTTAAGTTGTTAACTAAATCGCACTAGTTCAATTATAAGTCGTGCCTTATGCGTGCACTACACGTCCCATACCTATGGTCCAAGAGGCGTTGGACCTCTATTTTGGGTGGTTCTAGACTTTACTTAGGTTGCACAGAAAATGTCAAAACTAGGCGACATACAAAACACATTGGACTTCACATACGTGCAATTAAAGGCTCAAGTTAGCCTCCACAATTAAATAGCAAATGCACGCGAAACAGATTTTCATGTTAGGCAGTTCAAGATTAAGGAACTTAAATCCCTATAGGCATGATTTCTATGTGATAGGAATCGAAGCATGCAAGCAGTTTTAAGAACCATCGAGATTCGTAGACAAGATTGCATAAGTTGTGGCACATTGAGATGACAGATCCTCAGTTATTGATCCTATAGATGTTATGCCTAGAAACCCAGAATTACTCATGATTTTGATAAAGTCCTAAGTGAGCGATGAACGATTAAAAGGGGCGTCATTACCAGTTATTAAGGCAACAATGGCATCCTATAGGCAGGATTTCTAACGATTAACGCTTGGGAACCTGATTCTATTGTTAAACCTTATAGACAGGTTTTCTAGGTGAATAATGCGATGCAATGACAAATGACATGAATAGAATCGTATAGGCATGATCTCTAGTGGATATGCTGCAGTAATGCAAATTAACGGAAAGCTTCAACAATATTTACTTCCTATAGGCAGGTTTTCTAACAACATATAGCAACAAAAATATTGAGGCATTTGAGATCATGCTTTGCTAATAATCAAGTAGTGCAAGTGTGTGTGCTTTTCCTAATGGCATGATTTCTACAATGTGCATAGAGAATGAACGACATAAATCAAGTGCATCATTCAATCTTATAGACATGTTATCTACCCATCACATATTAATGTTAAAATCTACTCCACCCCCTTTTACTAACACCCCAATCGTTTATACAAAGATATTATCACAGACCCAAATTAATAAGTATAGTACTATTACATGACAGTGGACAGGCCTATAGCAGGCCCAAATAAAATAACTAAATATACAGCCTTACTGGGCCTTGAATACTTTGCATACTTAGGCCTTCAACAAAGAACCACATGATCACAGGCCCATAGGTAAGTCCAGACCCCTTTTAATGAGCCATAACACCAAGTGTTGCACCACTTAGAACCACCAATATGGAACACAATACATGATAGGGAAGTAAAGTATTAGGGACAATTTTGGAGGTTAAAGGAATGACTAGGACCAAGACCTAGTGTGTCAGAGTTCACAAGTGCCTCAATTGGACCCCGAGCAGGCTAGGACTAGGGAGGCCAACGATAGAACCTAAATAGCCTTGGCTTTCAGCCGGCTAAGAATATGAATTCAGATTAACAAGTAAGGAGAATGGACAGAATTTCCCAGAATGAGCATACAGAACAACTGTCAAGTACACCAGTAAATTCATCCAGGTTCACATAGCCAAGGTACCATATAAACAACCATCATCGGAATTAGGAGAAGAAACAAGTTTGCAAACATACATAGGTTGCACTAGTTGACATCTAAGGGTATAAATTAAGTTAAGTCTAACCTAATGCCATATTAATCAATAATTAGACATGATGGAGGGATACACATATTGATAATCACAGAAAGGAGAGAATAACAAATGAACCAAGGCATACTGGAAAACATGTTAGCATAGGAGTAAAATCCTCGTCAATAGAAAATAGAGTGTTTGTCTTTTAGAAACCAGGATAGTATGAAACAGGTTTAGAAAAAACTTTAGGGCAGCATTGCAGAGCATTCCAATATATACAGGGCTTAGTACCAAAGGGTTCATTCAAGTAAAAGGGGGGTTTTCATAGAGTTAGGGTAGTATCTAAACACAATATGCAAAAATTGGTAACTTAACAACATACAACCACAATAGTCAGGCTCATGTTGAAGTGGAGTGCTATTGAAGTTCAAAATTCAACATGTTAAGATGCTACAAGGTACATAACCCATCTCAGGAGACAGATCACAGAGTGCAAGTCATAGAGAAACATAACACAAACAGTTGGTTATTCCTATGTGTTCAATTAACACATAATGACATCAAAATTGAATATTATCATAGTCGAATCATGCTCATACAAGTTCAGATACATATGCATAAAGAAGAAAAGAAGTTAAACATTGCAAGGGTTTAAACATTAACTAGTAGAAAAATCAAAAGAGTGAAGAGTGTAATAACAAAAACGCCGAATCCCCAATGCTTCAGAGTTCACAAGAGCCTCGAGAATCGGCTTCGAGCAGTGGTTGCACCGGAGGAGGTTGTTCAATAATTTTAGAGAGTGTTCGAGTGTAACAATGAGTGAGTGAGTGAGAGTAGTGAAATAGAAGCATGGATTAGGATTCAAAAAATCTCTCTCTAAGGGGTTTCATGAGAGTAGTTTATATAGTAGCATATTTCATACATAAAATAGGAAACACGGTAAACATTAAGCACAAAATAAGGAAAAATATATCAGAACCAATTAGAATGGATTTTAGAGAAAATAGTACATAAAAAAGGAGTTCAGTAAATCAACAGAGAACAAGGAAAAATAACATGCAAATAACACTTAGTCAAATAAAAGCAAAAAATGGGGAAACACGGTGGGTTATACAGAAATAAGGAAAATATTAGTCAAACACAAGAAAAGGAAGAATATCAATCAAGAATCAGTAAAGAATAATGGAAAATCTCAAACCCAAGTTCAAAAGGAAAGCAGAGACGGTCAAAAATCTCACTAAATCAGAACATATAGCCTGCTAGTGAGTGCATATAGATGAAATATCATCTAAATCTCAAAAGTTGAAGGCAGTGGAGTCTGATTTGGGGACTGGTACTTGCCAAAATTGGGGCAAGTACTATGTAACACCATAGTCTTGCAAACAATACTGAGGTAACACATGAAAGGTAAGAAAATCATGGAAGGAATCGATGATTGAGACGGATTCGGAGGTGAGTGAGCGGGCAGCTAGGATTTGAGAGGAGAGAGTGGAGAGGATTCTTAGGAGGCAGGTAAAGGGAAATGGGGTTAGGGATTCTGGGGGTTAGATAATAAAAATGGGGGATTAATTGTGGGTCGTTGATCTTAGTGATCAACGACCAGGATTTTTAAGGAGCTGGGTTGGGTTATTGAATGGGTATAGGGTTGCTGGTGTTGGACGTAGGGAAATTGGGGTATTGGGCTAAATTTGGTCCGAAATCAGCCTGTTTTTTCCAGCTCTTGAAACCTTTGAAAATTAATTGAAAAACAAATTATTAAAACTTCTAATAAATGGTAAAAATAATATTTATGCTGTAAAATTATTTTAAAATAATAAATCAACATTATAAAAATATAAAACTGATACTTTGGCATAAATAAAATGATGCAATTATGTGTAGATTATAGGCCATTATTTCAAAATTAGATAAATAGCTTAAAAATGCTAATGTAATTACAAAAATAGAATAAAAGTATTTGAAACATGTATTATGGATGCAAATAATAATTTTAGGTAATTAAGTCATCACAAAATAATTTAAAGGATAATTTCTAGATATTTATATAATTTAAATATATGAAAATTACTTTAAAGCTCTAAAAATTATGGAAAATTATAAAAAATGCTTGTATAGGTTTTAAACTAATGATGATGCAAATATGCTATTTTGAAAGTATATGTGTATTTTAAAAAATATGAAGGAAAAATTGAGTATTAACAACCATGCATTAATGAGTTGAGCCCGTACCTGGATTACCTTTATATCACTTCATAGAGCTTGTGACTTGTATTTCGTCGGGTTTTGGGAAATTATGTATATACTGGTTGTTTGATTTTAAGACATTAATTGTTATTTAAGTTGTATTCCGCATGTTATTAGGCTTAGCTAGTCTTAGAGACTAGGTGCTGTCACGACATCCTACGGAGGGAAATTTGGGATCATGTCAAGTTGGTATCAGAGCTCTAGGTTCATAGGTGTTATGAGTCACAAGTAAGTTAAGTAGAGTCTCGCAGATCGGTACAGAGACGTCTGTACTTATCTTCAGGAGGCTATGGAACTAATAAGAAAAGATTCACTTCTTTGATTCCTTATCGTGCGAATTTGTTGAATTCAGAATTCTGAACCTTTGACTTTCTATTGTCTCACAGATGGTGAGGAAACGCACAACTGAATCTGATGATAAGACACTCGTGCCCATGCTAGAGCCACGAGAGGCCGGGGCTGGGGCAGAGGCAGAGTCAGAGGTTGAGGATTTCCACATGGTACAACCAGGGAACCTGCAAAAGCTGCTATAGAGGAGCCATCAGTAGTTCCAGTTGGAGAGCAGGCACCTAAGATGCCTGTTAATATCCTATCATTTCAGGAGACTCTCGCCCAGTTTTTGAGCATGTTTGGCACTTTAGCTCAGGCAGGGTTGATTCCACTTGCTCCTGCCATATCTCAGGCCAAGGGAGGAACACAAACTCCAGAGCAACGGTCTAGGTTGACCACGTCCCAGAGGTTGTACCAGTGCAGCCGATTGTCCCAGTTCAGCCCGAGGTTAGAGCATCAACTTTTGAGGGGGAGCAGCTCAGGCTCGAGAGGTACAAGAAGTACCACCCTCCTACTTTTAGCGGTTTAGCGCCAAATGATGCCCAAGGTTTTCTAAAGGAGTTCCACCGTATCGTTCGTACTATAGGTAATGTGGAGTCGAGTGGGTTGCTTTAAATACATTCCATCTTAAAGGAGCGACTTACCAATAGTGGTGAGAATTTGAGTTGGGTAGTCCAACTGAGGCAGCTTCACTCATTTGGTCTCAGTTCTCAGATATGTTCTTACTGGAGTTTGTCCCCTAGAGTCTTAGGGATGCATGGCGCACAGAGTTTGAGCAGTTGCACCGAGGTGCTATGATTGTATCAGAGTATGAAGTTCGGTTCAGTGATTTGTCCAGGCATGCACCAGCCTTGGTTGCTACTGTTAGTGTGCGGGTTTGTCGATTTATCTAGGGGCTCAACCCTGGTATCAGATTCAGAATGACCAGAGAGTTAGAGATATACATCCCATACCAGCAAGTAGTGGAGATATCTAGGAGATTTGAGGGTATGTGGACCCGAGAAAGAGAGGAGAGGGAGGCCAAGAGGCCTCGAGATTTTGTCACATACAGTGGTGTTTGTGCCCTAGTTGCAACCCGTCATGGTAGGGGCTATGTGAGCCAACCTATTCATTCAGCACTTCCAGCTTCCCGTGGTATTTCGGCCACTCCCAAGCTCCAGGTTTCCCATTATGCACAACCATTGTCTAGTGTACCTACTGCACGGGTGCTTCCAGCGGTCAGTCTAGCCGATCAAGCCCGAGCTAGTTTCAGCAGTCACGTACTCTGATGGCTTGTTTTTAGTGTTATGACACTCGTCACATGGTGAGAGACTGTCCCAGACTCAAGAGGGGTGCACCTCCATAGATTAGTTAGGCCCCATGTATTCCTCAGGCCCCCCAGGCTTCTCAGGCCATGGTTACCGCACCACTTGCCACTCCACCTGCATAGCCAGCTAGAGGTGGAGGTCGGGGAGGTAGAAGTTGGCCTAGAGGGGCAGTCCAGGCGAGATATTATGCTCTTCCTGCTAGGATGGAGGCTGTTGAAGCTGACTAAGTTATCACTTGTATTGTTCCAGTTTGTCATAGAGAGGCATCAGTCTTCTTTAATCCAGACTCCACTTATTCCTTTGTATCATCTTACTTTGTTCCATATTTGGGTATATCCCATGATTCCTTGAGTTCTCTTGTCTATGTGTCCATGCTTGAGGTAGATTCTATTGTTGTTGACCGTGTGTATCAATTGGGTTTAGTTGTTCTTGGTGGTTTTGAGACTAGAGCCGATCTATTGTTGCTCAATATGGTAGATTTTTATGTTATCTTGGGTATGGACTAGTTGTTGCCCTATCATGATATCCTTGATTGTCATGCTAAGACAGTGACATTGGCTATGCCAGGTTTGTCACGGTTGGAGCGGAGAGGCACTTTAGATTATGTTCCTAGCAGAGTGGTGTCTATCCTTAAGGCACATCGGTTGGTTGGAAAGAGATGTGATGCGTATCTAGCATATGTGAGAGATGTCATTGTTGATACTCTTAACATTGAGTCAGTTCCGAGTGAGGGATTTTCCTGATGTATTTCCGGCAGATCTTTCGGGCATGCCGCTCAACATGGATATCGATTTTGGTATTAATTTGTCACCGGTAACTCAGTCAATTTCTATTCCACCGTATCGTACCGCCCCAACAGAGTTGAAAGAGTTAAAAGAACAGTTGCAAGAGTTGCTTGATAAGGGTTTCATTCGTCCCAGTTGTAACGACCCGGTAGGTCGTTTTGAGAGTTAGCATCCCTATCCCCTAATAACTACTTTCCCCATGTCTATTTCTGCTTTTGGGACTTGTTGGAACGTTGAGTGGTGAAATTCGGAGAGCTTTTGGACACATAGTCCGTATATGTGAGTTTAAGGTTTAGAAATCAGACCGTAGTCGGAACTTCAGGAAGACGGGTCCGGAATGGGATTCCGTCGACTCCGTTGGGTGATTTTAGAGTTAGGAGCTTGTGTGGAATGTGCTTTCGAGGTCTGTAGTAGATTTAGGCTTGAATTGGCGAAAGTTAGAATTTCGGCCGATAGATGGAATTTTGATACCGGGCTCGGAATGGAATTCTGAGACTGGTTGTAGGTCTGTTGTATCATTTGTGACCGGTGTGTAAAATTGAGGTCATTCGAACTAGTTTTGATGTGTTTCGGCATCGGTTGTAGATTTTGGAAATTTCATATGTTCTTAGACTTGAATCCATGTATAATTGGTGAATTTGGTGTTATGTGACGTGTTTTGGAGGCTCGGCTAAGTTTGGGTAAGGTATTAGGACTGGTTGGTAAATTTGGTTTAGGTTCCGGGGCCTCGGGGATGTTTCGGATGCTCAACGGGTGATCTTAGAACTTGGAAGAACAGCTGAACCATTATTGGTTCTGGTGTCTCGCACCTGCGATGGACGTTCCACAGGTGCGGATAGGCAGGTGCGAACGAGGGGCTCGCAGGTGCGGGCTTGGCCAAGTAAACCAGTCCTCACAGATGCGGTTGGGTTTCCGCAGGTGCGGAGCCGCAGATGCGGCCAATTGACCGCAGGTGCGGCCCCAGGCCTTTTAGTGGGTTTTCGCACCTGCAATGGATTTTTCGCAGGTGCAGGACTGCAGGTGCGGAAATCGCTGGGTGGTTATATCAGATTCGAGGGCTTGAATTTCATAATTTCTAAAATCATTTGGAGCTCGGGTGTAGGCGATTTGGAGTGAGTTTTGAGGAAAAACTTTATAGGTAACAATTCCTAACCCTATTCCCTTTGTATATCATTAATCTATGGCCATTTCTTGCATGCAATTAAGGGATTTAGGTGAAAAATCATGCAAATGGGAAGAAGTTTCTGATGCGAGACTAAATTGCATAGTTTAACATGTGATATACCTTACATTTTATGCGCA